>JALPQI010017858.1:0-23991 GCA_025490895.1 Thaumatotibia leucotreta
GCTGTTGAAACGCCCAGATATTCAATAACCTTTCAATAAATTATGCCTGAAAATGTGACATTGTTGACAGATGTAAGGAGTTGACAATTGTCAGATTGGCATCACAGCGGCTGAACACTATACAATCCGGCAAAGTTTAACCTATATCAACTTTACTATAACCCCCGAATCCGCTTGCCCAGCGTGGCGATTATGGGCATTTACCTCCTAATGCGTCTATACGCGTAGTTAATAGGAGAGGCCTACGTCCAGCAGTGGACTATCATAGGCTGATGATGATGATGATGATGATAACCCCCGAAGTCAAAGAACGAACTTTTTATAGTTATAGATTAACCTTTATTAATATGAGGCTAAAACTTACCATTTTTCCGACAGACTTAACGTCATACATATAAGGCTAACTTTTACCTGTTCTTAGAAATCGACAACTATAATCACATGATAGCAAACGACACTAAATTACGCCAAGCCAGCTTACGAAAAGAATAACTACCGCTTTAAAAGTTAAATCACTCTAAATCCGTACACATAATCCCTCGTTACTCCTCATTCGAAAGTAGTTTGCAATTCAACTCAAACCGAAAATTCAACTCTATTTTTAAACACGTAGGAATTACGTTAACGAATTCGCTGACCATTCCTTTTTCGAATTTACTTTTTCGACCGCGTAGCTGTAGCCTTAATGAATTTTATTCCTTGTTTTGTATAGATTACGTGCTGTTTGAGTATTTCGGAGTTAGGACGTTTTAGAATGGAGGAGGATGCGGCAGTGCAATTTGTATTTTTCTTTTGAACGGCACGGAAGGATTCCCAGTGAGCCCTTTACGCTGAGAAAAGCGGTAGTAGCTTTACGCGTAACCTTGTTGCAAACCAAAATGTCTGAAGCGACGTATTTAGCCGTAGAACATACGCTTTTCTATGTGGTATTGGTAGTATAGGTACGAAATCGCAGTTCGCTGCAAATCCGAGTCGGTTTGAGCCCGATTTGTGGCATTAGTCAGACTCTTATGAAGTTGTCATTTTACGTTGAATTTAATGGAATTAACCATTTAACCGATAAAATGTTTTACTTAGTAAAATCCCCCAATTTCAATTGTTCAATTGTGCCAAGATGGGTAGGATATAGCACTTTTCTTAACACCGCGCATATTTCGGCGCAACATCTTTGACAAATACTTGTAGAATATAGCCAATCAAAATTTTTATTGACCAATCACAATTATTTTTAAAAAGCGGTTTAAGTTTTTATAGGTTGATATTGAAATTCATTACCGTAATGCATTGAAGAGGGGGTGACAGTTGTCAACTAAAATTCAGGACCGTTTTTGAAATGCGATTTAGTATTTTTTTTCTTTTTTTATGTTGGCACAACAAACTGGCTCCACTCCACCTGATCGTTAGTGAAAAGTAGAGCCCAAATCGCGGCGGCAACGAACAGGAGACAATCAGTAACCTGTTAGTTGCCACCGCCTTGCTGGCCCGCTAGATCCTTCTTCACGCTTCGTTTAAAGGGTCACAACTTATAGGTATGACATGCGGCTTCCATGTTTTATTTGTTCGTAGGTCTACACGCATAGTTAATAGCAGGGGCCAATTTCTCGGAAGCTTGTAACTTGTAATACAAGCGGAAGTCCTTATCTAATTAATATTGTTAAAAAGAGACTTTCACTTGTATTACAAGTTACAAACGTTCGAGAAACGGGCCCCAGATGTGTGTTGATGTGCGATGTGATGTGAGTGAAGAATGATAGAGTATGGTACTCACATTGCGTGCCCTCCTTGGCTCCAAACTCCATGAGCATCTTAGCGAGCGGCCTGTTGTTGGCGAGCACCGCCACGTCCAGCGGCGACAGGCCATCTGGGTTGACGCTGGAAAACAACAATTTAGATAAGTGTGGAACCAAAATTAACCATACTTTGTAAGGGGTCGAAAGACCCCCTACCGTATTGAACGTGTTATGGTCTCTGCCCACTAGCCCGTACCATACCATGACCGTAGCATGAACGTATCAGACAAAAACTATTCTTTGTATTGAAAAGTATGAGACCGTGTTGGCCGGCGCCGGAACGTCCTAGTGGTCAGTCTCATACTTTTCAATACAAATAATAGTTTTTTGTCTGATACGTTTACGCTACGGTCATGGTATGGTACGGTCTAGTGGGCAGATACCTTAAATATTTTGATCTCTGTTTTTAATCGACTTCAAAAGAGGAGGTTCTCAATTAGATTGACAGTTTTGTACCTATTTTTCTCGATATCTCCGAGTATCGTGAACCGATACATATTTTGTAACAAAACATTGTGCCAATTTTCGAGGGGGACGAGGAAGCACATTTATAATAAATAATCTAACTGCAAATGCGTTTTTCCTCTGCAACATAGAACCTGTAGGCTTAGCACAGGATTAGTGCGACAATATGCCGCCGCGAGATAGACTATCCATCCCTCTTTCATTCATATAGTTAGTAAAAGATGGAAATCTATCTCGCAGTGACATACTGACATATCAATCATGTGCTAAGCTTGCTGGTAATATTGGGCAGCGATTTGTCTCGAAAAACAAAATAAGCAGGGAATAATGTCATCCAAGGTTGAGATTTTATTAACGAGAGTTTTATACATACCTGGTAACCTTTATTTAGAATTTTTCTTTGAACGTGTTACGAATGAATACATAAATTGATGAATTTTCTTCGCATTGGGACTACAATATGATACAATAGAATCCTCTTATAAAAATGACTCTAAATAAAAATCTCTTTGTATCTATTGTCTTTACTTGGCGGTGAGTAAAACTTATAATGCTTTGGTTGAAAAGAAATTCTTTTACAAGATTTTCTCTTGAAAATACTGTAAGCACGTTTATATAAGCACTTCTTTCTTAAAACGTAATATGGCTTTGATAATTCCGTCTTGATATGATAATTAGACCCCGGTATCGGAGGTGCAAAATGGTAGCTGTCAAGTTCTTAGGGATGGGGTAAAAACATTTGTGATGTCGATAATTAAAGTTACATATCGATAATTTTTCTTTGTCATAATAATAAGCTAAGACTTTAATTAAACGCACCTATTTACGATATAAACTAGGACTATATAATTACAAAATCAACAAAATATTTATTTAATGTTATGTAACATCGCCATACTTTTTATTGACGCAATTGTCGATGAACCTTCTGAAGTTTGGGTTATCGAATTTGGTCCAAAGTATGTTACAACTGACGAAAAACTTAAGCAGATCTCGGTTACAGTTTAATAGGTTTTAATTTTTTTTTCTTTTTTTATGAGTGTTTTCTTACAAGATTGAGTTGCAATGCAAGATATGCAAGATTACAAATATTGGAATGGAATATTCTTTATTAAATAATCAATATTTAGTAGAACATACGTCGTTGATTTTCTCTTGATGGCAATTCGACTCCATGTGCTTTTTTATATTCCAACATCTGGAAATGATGTATATTCTGCAAATTGTATATTAAATGTTTCTCTATCATTTTTGAAGTTCAGGGTAAGCATGGTGTAAGCAAGAAGTGACTCCATTTTTTATTGTATAAAATATTTTAGGCGAATAGACTCGTAAACACGGCTAAATAATCGAAGACATCGTCGTAAGATGACTTTGACTATCTACTGACATAAATAATTTATTATAAGTATTTAATATCTCAAAAGTTTTTATTCAATGTTGTGCAACTCGAAATATAATAAATGTAATAGCAACCAGAGATTTGTATTGTAATAGTAATGATTTATATATTAAATGTTAATCATTATCATAGACCCCAAAAAAACGGATACAAATAAATGGTCCTCGTGCATAAAAAAAATAATTGTACAAAAAATCGAGTATTAAATGTTAATTATTATTACAGATCCCGAAAAAAGGTATACAAATAAATGGTCCTTGTACAGTACGGTTCAAAATTGCATGGACAGTTTATGAATGAATTCATTCATAAATTGTCCATGCAATTACTGAAACCAACTGAACTGAACGCCACTGTACATGTACATGTACAGTGGCGTTAAAAAAAATTATGTGCAAAAAATCGAGTATCGATATCGACATCACAAAATGTGTTTACCTATCCCTAAGTAAGAACTTGACAGCTATCATTTTGCACCTTACCTCCGATACCGGGGTCTAATGATAATAATGACATTTTATTCCATCTTGTAATAATAAGAGCGATGCAGATGCATTGAGATGGAGAATAATCTCATGTCATTATTGTTTATCTGAAATTATAGTGGAAAAAAGAATACAGTCCGTTTAAAAAATGATTCACAGACTTTGGAAGTTTGGGCTACGCGGTGAGTATGACTTGTTATGTGTACGAGTTGAATTTTATGGCAAGCTACGAAGTGGGACATCTTTACGTCCATAACTTAGTAAATTTTCACCGTTGCTTGTCCTTTTCTCATTTCCCTAGAGGTTAACTGGAGGATATCCCTGAAAGGGATAAGTTCGCTTTTGTTGTATCATATTGTTTCCTGCATTTCTTGTCTAATGTACAATAAAGCTTATACATTTTACTAAACCGCTCCCATATCAATCATATTTGATAGACTATAATATGTAAGTCTTGTATAGACAGTTCCACGAGAGCTGAGGTCACGCACACATCAATATGTAACGTTAAACACACGGGGATATTGAAATTAGTGTTCTTTTTTCGTACTGACAGCAAACCCAATTGCAACTGTAAGATTGACCGAAAACTTTGTTCAAGGTATTTGCTTCAATATTAAATCATTCATTCATTCATTCATTACATTTTATGCAATTAGTACTTCATTTGGATGTGTGTGTAATCATTCACCTCAACTCTGGTGAAATTACGTATAGCAAAAAGCACACAGTTATCTTCGTACTTTCGACACCTACAACAAGGTTGTCACTTTATCACCTTCGCGGGAATTAGCTTAACTTGTAATTAACCATACTTTGTAAGGGGTCGAAAGACCCCCTATCGCAGTGAACGTGTCATCATTACCCATCATTTAGGAGTAACTAATCCGCACTGTTAGTCCAATGCGAAACTAACACATCAGCATCAGATTCGAAAATCCTGAATTGTGCTCCATGTTAAGGCACCCCCGAGATGCAGAAGGCCTTTATTTATAGAATTTACTAGTAAAATATAAAGTCTTATAAGGTGTTCCATTATCCTTTTTCACTTTACTCCTTTTCCCTTTAGCCCTGAAGGGTTTTAGGTACGATAATTCAGAATTTGCGTACGAAAATGTACGCGTATAGAAAAAACCAGACGCTACTTATATAATTAGGTACCAAAGAGAGTAAATTCTAAATTAAGATGTCATACTTGAACACTTATGTCAAGATTTTCCAAGTCACGTAGGTACAGTAAAATAGAGGTTTGATAAATAAATATTCAATTAATTCAAATTCACAAATAATATAGGCATATGGTGTTTCCAGCAGATGAAAGATTTGAATTTAGCGTCGTTTTGTTTAGGTTTGCCAGCCTGTAAGTGGGTCAAAATTCTTTTCGTTGTCTTATTTTGTGTTCGTAAAAAACGTGACGCAGTGATGATTTTTGCATGAGATGTTTTGTTTTCGATTTCTGATGTATGGATTAAAATCTAGCGTAAAAATGGAATACAAGTGCACCGGATTTTTTATATATACTGAGTCGAAACAGCAACTAAAAGCGTGACAGAGTGGTATGAAACAAGACAACGAAAATAATTTGGACAAGTATCTGACTTTGTGTCTTTAACAAGATACCGATATGAAAAGCCCATGCAACGTGTCACTAACCATGTTACTGAAGCTTTTATGGAGTTCTACTGTAAAGTGAAAAAGGATACGTAATTCGTTTAGCGCAGCCGTGACATTTTGTGCCGGCAAAGGGTATTTTCAGAAATAAATAAAGCGTCCTTCAGTTTTTCCATAAAATTATACCGAAATGGAGGTCAACTTATGAAAAAAAAAACTTTCTGTAATTAGCTTTGTTAGTGGGCACTTGGGCAGTGTCCACACATTAATTAAGTTAGTTTAAGATAGTTTATGCACTAATTAAATGTTGTAAGAGTAAGGACCCATTTGCATGCTGTCAAAAAACAGCTAAAAACGGCAGAACATTTTATTTTCCCCACACAAGCTCGGGAACACCTACTTCCCTCACTAATTTCAGTGAGGAAAGTTGCATTTTAAATCACTTGTGATGGAAGTTAATTGACAGATGAACCGTGAAACGTTCAAAACCATGGAACGTCAAACGCTGGTATGGCTATGATTCGCTGATTATTTTTTGAGGGACACCATGAACATTTTATCATACACCAGATTATTTCATTTATTCAAGATAATAAATTAGATTTTTAGTATTTCATAAAAACCTATCGCAAAATCTTATCATATTGAACAAAAACCAGATAGTATACTTTTACATTCAGAACGCAACCCGCTAACACTGACGTCTTGTACGTCAATGTTGCCATCTTATAAAAAAATACTCGAATGTACAGTTTTGTAAGGAAAGTTTCCTATGTAATATCTTACCAAAAGTAGACAATTTAAGTTTACCTCACACATTTTTTTAAATGATTGATGTTTTAGCTGCCGGTTACAGATTTTAAACTTAAACATCATAGAAATTATGACAATTTAATTAATGTAGGTAGGTTTAATTGTAATTACAAAAAAAAAATCTAGTCATCCTCATAGACCTAGTCATTTACCAAATTAAGAGTTCTGCCTGTTTTTTGGCATATTCTGGACTTAAGTCTAGCACATTTTTAAATACTCTAAGTTATTTAATAAAGACTGATTTGTTGCATTGATTATTTTTTGACACGTTCGTAGAAACTACGATACGCTTCTAAGCGTTAGCGATTGGCAACTTGGCTAAGCATCCTGCCTGGACCATCTCGGGGTTATACTCGTTCGATTAAAACAAATATTTGAAAATCGGTTTACAATACTCGGAGATATCGAGTAACACACAAAGACTCATACAAAAAACAATCCTTTTTTAAAGACAGTTATATTATAACAAAAAATAAATGTTCTACAATGACGAAAACGATGTCATACCTCACAGCTCAGATAATAAGTCTCTCAATTTAATTTATAAATACACCAGCGATAATTAATATAAAGTCCGCTTTGAGCGTACTTGGTCCATGAAAGTCCAATTATTAATATTTTAACTGAAGTATAAGGAAATAAGTCAAGAGTTCCTTTTTTACACGTAAAAAGTAATATTAAGAGTGTTTGATAGGTAACAATTAACTTTTGGAGCGCTATTTAATTATTTTAAGGAATAAATTTTCTTCTTAAAAATATAGCAAAAAAATGCCTTTGTCAGCTTACATTATGGCGAGAACATTAAGAATCTACATTGTTTTGAGTGGTAAGTTAGGTAATATATATATATTCGTAGGTTCCATACTTAAACCGACACGATGTGTATTATTTTATCTTAACACTTTGAGCGCGGGGAACTCCCGAGAGGAGTTCTCTGTGGGAGGTCCATTTTCGCTACAAAGCGGAAAAATCACGGGATCGTCCGCAATAGGGACTCCTCATTTATAGACTACCGATATTCACAATTATATCGATACATACAGAATACAATATGAATACGAGTAGAAGTAAACAGCAGGCAGTCTCACCGCTTAAGAGCGATTTCTTTTAGATAAGTTCGAGTGGCTGAACTATGAATATCGGTAGTCGATAAATGTCCCTTTGACAGCTCAAAAATGCCACCAGAATTCCGACCACTGGTGATAAGCTGCTTTACGTGTCGAGTAAACGCTAACTTAACCAATACTTGCCAACGCATGGCACGGCTTCTGTAGTAGAATATTGTAATACAGGGTGTTCCACGAGCCACTGAAAACCTTGAACGGGGTGATTTGGTAGGTTAAACTGAATAACTTTTAATATGAAGCTAATCCAGAAATCTCAAAAAAAAAATTGCCTTTTCCATATACAATGTCGTGATCAATCGGTCAAAATGTATGAAAAAGACATTTTTTTTTAGATTTCGTGATTGGCCCCATATTAAATGTTGTTCAGTATAGCCTACTAAATCACCCCGTTCAAGGTTTTCAGTGGCTCGTGGAACACCCTGTATAACCGTGATATAAATTAAACTTTTTAGGTTAGGTTAGAGTAGACTGGGGTAAAGTGTACCTATTAACGTCGACATCGGTGGATTCAAGGATGTTTCTGGCCTTGTCGAGGTATCCGTGTTCGACGGCAGCGAAGAGTGCTGGAACAAACAAAATCAACTGTCAAAAATGTATGTTTTCTGATATTTTAAGATTAGATTAGACCAAGACTATTACTTGGGTATGCCGCATTTTTGCGACATTTCATCATATCAAAAGCCTTATAATATATGCTAAGGATTTATACCCGATAGTATTCTTGCTAAATTTATATTAAATTTTCGATTTTTTTTTCTTTTGACAATTATTAGAGTCACGGTACAGTCAAGTCTAATAATATGTATACATTTTGGAACGTATGTCAAAGGCATAAGGATCAAAATCGTATACATATTATTAGAGCCGACCGTACCTACGATACTTTCTATGCTGTTTCGCGGTTTAAAATACGAGTTTCCGAAAAAGTTTTTAAATACATTTGTGAAGAAAACATATCATGTTATGATATGAACATTTTGCTTTGTAACGTCGTACGAAAATGAAAAAGAACAAAATAAAACAAAGCTAATGAAAATATAATAATAAAGGCCTGTTTCACCATCCCTGAATTATATATATCTCATACTAATAATGTTAATGACCACCTCTTCCTTCCTTCTTCCTTCCTCCTTCTTTTATAAGCCAGGGAAAAGAGAAAGTGATAATTTTATGTGATATACACCGTGTTTTTATTGATTTCCGTTAAATTGGACAGGTTACTTGGGATATTAATAGAAGTTGCCTGGTACATCGGCTTATCTTAATTTCGTAAAAAAATTTTTTTTTTCATTTTTATACATAACAATTGAAATGGCAAGTGTGAGAGAACCTTTCGAATAAGATCTCAGGTGACTGACGGCACATGTCAAAATAAGCAGCGTTAGGATGTAATAAAATAAAGGTTGCAATACACTTGTTCAGTCATTAAACTTATTTTTTAACAACTCAATAACAGCAGAAGTTAAGATACTTTCTTAGAGAAATTGATGATTTTTTACCTCAATAAGCTTCCCTTTTAATTTAACGGAAATCAATAAAAACACGGTATATATGTCCGGGGATTGTAAACAGGCCGTAAGTCCCACAACCAAAAAAAAAAAAAAAAATACCGTGCAAGTGTATGTTAACTTGGGCGACTTTGTCAAGTTTGTCATTCTTCCTGCGGGCCTTGTCGGGGGGCGGGGGCGGCGCGCACGCCGAGAGGGACGGCAGCTCCCCCCCGCACCCCTCCAGGAGCGCGCCGTGCTGGAGCTCTAGGGAGAGAGGGGAAAATTAAAACAAAAAAAATACACGTCTGCTATTGGCTTACTCGTCGACTTCACTTCAAAAGAGTCGATTGCAAAAAAATTTGCAAAAAAATGTACGGCCTTAAAGAAAACCATTTGAAGTCACAATTTTTGTGTTACGAAATTAGCATACATGTATGACTAACTTTTGTATCGCACTGCAAATCGTGATTTTTGTTTTGATTAAGACTATGTAAGTATTTTTTTGCAATCGACTCAAAAGGTGCCCGTGATAGATTTTTTTATAGTGGAAAAAGGTGTAAATGGGCAATGGATGGATATCAAGAAACAGCCGAGTAACTTAAGAAAGTAGCAAACGTGTTCTAATAAAACTTAAAAAAACTGAAGTCTTTGAAGTAAAATTAAAGCACAAAAAACAATAAAAAGACTAGGTGGGTAATTGAGATTTTGTAGATGCCTAATCAAAATCAGCGAAAAAAAATGAGTAGTAAATTAATAGGTATTTTTAATAAAACACTTGGTTATAAATCTCTCCAGTATGTCACCAGTGACACGATTGTATGAAATACCTACTATTCCGAAAGTAACTCAATAAAGAATTGATAGTCTGACAATACAGAGGACAAATACCGCTTTAAGGTATAATCAGACGCCTACAATTTCACGATGCTAAAAGCCTGCCCACACGACCGCGCGTCAATGCCGCACGGATTGTATGTTAATGCAATAATGTACACTCGACGACTATTGTTCACATGAGGAATATTTATCATATTTATGTCTTTTTTATTGGAATCGCAAGTCGTTAATTTAATGGTGATTTTTATTCTGCGATGTTATTCTGTTTCTTGGTAAGACCTCTCTGAAATTTACATATAGTATTAAGACTGAGATTTACAAAACAAACATTGTGGTTGAGAGTACTTAAATTACAAAGAATCGAATTTGAAATATCTCGTGAAAAACAAATAAATTAAGTAGTCGAATTTTGTATCAATTGATGCTACGGTAGAAATATGTAAATAGTAGGTACCTAAGATAAAATTTAAATAACCAAAAATAGTAATGAAGTACTGGGTACCTAACTGAGAACGACCTCTGAGAAGTAAGTTGTATATGTACGTCGTACTAGTATCTAATGGGTATAAGTTGCTTTTATGATTATTATTCAAATAGATTGAAGTAATGTATGTATCTACATTTAACGTCGACTGTACAAACGAGGTCACCACGATTGGCCTTATTAGGCGCACTTGATATTTCACGATTAGCTACCAATCAGGCGTCAAAGCTAGAATCCTAATATGTTACAAGTTGATAAGACTACAACAACCCATTTGTGGCATTATTTAGTTGCATTACTTCTTATATTTCGGAAAATTGTGTACCCAGCTTTTGAATTCTTGTATATTGTATACTCTTATTTACGTATGTACAAATCTGAAACCTGGGTCGCGTTTTATAAAGTTACATTTTACAATTTCGCTATTTGCCTCTCTAACGCACGCACATATTGGCTAGAAAGAGAGGCAAACAGCAAAATTGTAAATTGTAATTTTATAAAACGCGACCCTGGATGTCGGAAAGGGCTTTAAAATATTGCAATGAAATTTTATTTTATTTCTAAGAAAATGTATGTAATGTAGGAGTGAAATCTGGCCAAGTAATAAATATTCCTAATGTAGTTATGCGGTATTGCATACTTAGAGTACCTATTATGCATATACAATTTGTAGTCTTATGTTATTTCGTGTAACCTGACAGTTTATTTGCTCGTAAATTACACGCGTTATTGACAGCTGTTGGATTCGACTAAGTGCGCATTGTAAAAAGACTAGGTAGTTATTAATAGGTAATTATGTGCCCAGTATTCAGAGCCTTGGCCTTATTTAATATTTAACCTAAGTTGCAAAATCATCGCCATCAGCTACTCGATAATTAAAAGTAGTATTATTGGTAAATTAACCTAAAATGTGAGGAGTGTGTGTGATGCAATATGTATTTTATTTTATTTATTGATGTTTGCCAACAGGTGAAATATATTGATACTTATCTCGCAAGTACCTAACCAAACAACGAATATGTTTCAAAATCAGTATTGCGATACAGCGAGGAAATGCCGCCAGCATCCTCGGCACAATGCCACAAGGGCCAATCTTAGATATAGGTTAGGTTAAGTAGTTTAGTTAGATTTAATTTTTTTGGGCTCTACTTTTCACTTACGATCAGGTGGAGTGGAGCCACTTTGTTGTGCCAACATAAAAAAAAAAAAAAAACAGTAAAATACATTGTACAGTTTTGTAAATAAAAATGCCTGTAAAAATCATATGAAATCACCTGAAATAATATCTGTACCTACACAAATATTTATAATATATGTATATCTATCAATTCAATACCTCAGTCAACTTTTACAACACCACGGGAAGAGTTTGGGTGGTGACAAATGTATTATTACTGTCGTCACCACACGTCAAATTACAAGCTAGACGTTATGCACAACAAATTTTGCATATTTCGCCCTGTTCGAGGCAAAACCTCTGTCCTTTACGGAGGTTGCTTTATGACCTTATTGGGTACACCTGATCCATCGCGATTAGCCGATCATTCGTTAAGTGTCACACGATTTGACCTTGAGGTCCAGCCAATTTGGAGCCGGAAGGATGCAAGGCCGATTTTTAGCAAGAAGGAAAACTAGTCAAATGGCGCATCCCACGATTTCGTATTAATTTAATTATCTTACCTATATCTGTAGGTTTGGCTAGCTAGACTAGACCTACGCTCGTTTGCGATCAATTAATTAGTGACTGACGTTACAATCTCGGGAAACTTTCCTACTCATAATTATCTTGTTTATTTAAAAGCAAACTTTGCGACAAAAAAATATCCAACCAATCTTATAACACGCAATCAATTTTTCATAAAAATAATACTATAAAATATTTTTCCTAACTAGTGCGCAAAAACGAACTTTGCGCACGCTTCGCGAGCGGTAATTTCTCTTTTTGACGCACTTGTTATGAAATAAATCGTCCCTTACACGGGCAAAAACTTTTTTTTAACTCGGGTAATTGTCGCCCTCGTTTCACTCGGGCTCCAACTTTCACCCTCGCCGAAAAAGAAATTTCCCGCACTAGTTAGTAAATGTACTATTCTTCGGTTACCGCGAGGATTACACATGAAATAAAACTATGAAAACGGATAAACTCGCGTATATTAACTAAATAAAAATAAAAAAATTAAAAAGTACGAATTAACAAAATAAAATTATTCCGGGGCAAAACGACCCCACTCTCCCCAAAAAAACCTCGATACTTTGGACGCTGATCTAAAGGCTAACCGCAAACGAAAAACAAATTAAAATGTATGCTAACATAAACAAACGTTTTAAAACCCAAAACCCATGTTCGTTTTGTATGTTTGCGATCCTCATTTCATAAAAATGTTGTACAACAAAGTTCATTAATTCTATAATTAATTCATGTCCGTCTCTTTCAATGTTTACATGTTACACAAACCCGTATGTTAGGCCAGGGGCCCGTTTCTCGAAAGCTTGTAACTTGTAATACAAGTGGCAGTCTCTTTTTAACACTATTAATTAGATAAGTACTTACGCTTGTATTACAAGTTACAAGCTTTCAAAAAATAGGCCCCAGCCCCACACCTGTAAGTTCTTACGTAAGTTATAGGGGACCGGGCTATATTAAGGAATGAGATAGTGATATTTCTCTCATTCCTTAGTATAGCTTCGTCCCTATAACTTATGTAAGAACTTACAGGTGTAGGGCTAGCCTTAAAGTTATACAGCGTCCAATGACAATTTATCAGCTGAGACTTGAGGTAGGTCAGGGTACAGTCAAGATCAAAGATATGAATGCGCGCAAAGTGCCAAATATTATGTATACAACACAACCCAATTACTATTACCGTAAGTTAGTACTGGTACTGTGTTCCGACTGTTCCGGTTTGGGGGTAAGATAGCCAGTGTAATTACTGGCATAGAGCCAATCCACCTAAGTCATCAGGGTAGGCAGCGCATAGACGATTTTTTGGTCACTGTCCATGGGCCTCAGTTCCCGCTTTCCATCAGGTGGGCTGAGAGCTTACCTTCGTCACATAAAAAAAAAGTTCTTGTATTCATTTTACACTTTGCGCGCATCTATATATTATGTATCTTTCACAAAGTGTACATTAGACAATTGACACTGACTGTAGATTCCAGTTCAGTGTAAGAAAACTAGAAAATTACTATTTCATCACACTTGCTGTCTAGGTGCGCCATTGCTTGCATGCGTAGCGGGAGCAATAGAAAAGTGAAATTCCCTAGGGAGTTATAGAAATGTCCATACGTCATAGAATAATATTTTGTTTTAAAACTTATTTTTTTGTCCGCAAGTGTGATAAAAAACATTGTATGCATCGCGGTCGGTAAGCGGAATACTAACTCGAGTCATTAAAAGTTCAATAATCATCAAATTAAAAATTGTAGCTTTGTTTACCTTTTTGTTTTCTACTGACAAATAGGCGTTACACATAGAGTGTTCACTTTACACTAGTGAAACTTGAAGGTGATCAATGAACATTGGTGTATTATTACATTGCGTATATTATTTGTGCGTATTATGTTAATTAATGTAAATAAGTAGTAATGCGACACGCATTTGAACTTGGGTTTGGTCGAGCGTGGTGCACGCTAGTACGCGATAAATAGTTAATAACAGACATAAACGGATTATTACGGTGATATATCATTGATTGCGCTAATCAGGTATCAGTTCTAAATTATTTAATTAAAACTTTCGTCACAAATGTCACCTCGAGTATTTTAATGAGTGCTCGCAACATGTTTCGGACCCTAGTTCTCCTCTATCAAGTACTGAGAGCATTGGCAATGTCAGAATCGTTGTGCTTGTAAGTATATGCTCGTAAAGGTTTTTTTTTCAGTTGTTCTCTTCACTTTTTTGGTAACAATAATGTAGTTAACACAATGTATTTTTATACAGGTATGATTTGTACTCAGAATCGTGAGCACTTTCGGTCGTAATAGGAGAAAAATATTGTCCCAAAATTTTACTACTACTGTCAATGTCACCGGGTAAATGTTTACCTCAAACAGTAGAAAAAATACGTGTAAAGGGAACTTTTTTAATGTTGAGGATTCGTTTCGTTAGTTGTTCATGTACTGTGAAATTTACTTTCGATTTTTTATTTCCTTGCAAATTTGAGAAAAGCATTATATGTATATACTCGATCCCCTGGATTCCAATCGTAGCAGGCTGCGTAGGTATATCCGGCAGGTATAGTCAACAGTGGCCTGCATTCGTTTTCCTATTCTTTGACATAGTTTTTAATACCTATTAGTCTTGACATTACCAGACATGTAATGTCGCATTTTAGTAAAATTATATTTGCATGCATTCTAATGTTTTACTGCAAATAAACTGATTTGATTTGGTTTAATGTAGCTACTATTATTCAAGGTTGTATTTTTACTTTTTCACAAATTTATGCAATATTTTACCTAGGCTGTGTCATCGCCATTTTACGAGCTTTAAAGGTGCGTTCAAACCAAAAGAGCATTCGCTGTTCTAACCCCCCACTCTACGAAATTCGACCGGTACACAAAACGTGATTGGTTGATTTCATAGAACGGGGGATAGAACAGCGAATGTTCTTTTGGTTTGAACGCACTTTAATGAGTGTCGCGAATAATCGATATTCTGCGGTATTAGATGTTATGAAAGAAACTCGGACAATTTCGATTTAGAGTGCTGTCAGTCAGCTTGTCACGCACTAGCTATGTCAGGATTGCATCAAGAAATTAACTAGTAAAATCCATTAACGTATAGCATTTTTCACTTGACATTACAACTGTCCGTGTCAGGAAATTGTAGTAATTGGCCAATTGTCTCTTTTCATTGGGTAGGTACTGTACCGCGCGATCTGTAGCATATTTTTGAGGCTTTTTTTTTATAAACTATATACTAACAAACTCTTTCAACGATTTTTGGTTTGATTAAATGATCTCTTATAGTTTTTGATTAAATGATAAATTGATAATGGTACGGAACCCTTCGCGCGCGAGTCGGACTCGCACTTTGCCGGGTTTTTTTTATGTATCGAAGGTAGACAACTAAGCTCTCAGTCCACCTGATGGAAAGCAGGAACTGAGGCCCATGGACATAGTGACCAAAAAATCGCCTATGCGCTGCCTACCTTTGGGACTGAGATGGATTGCCTCTATGCCAGTAATTACACCGGCTATCTTAACCCCAAACCGGAACACAGTACTAACTATTTAGCGGCAGGTTAACGGGTAAGACGGTGGTAGCTGTCCGGACGGACCCTGCACGAGGTCCTACCACCAGCAAAAGCATGCAAAAGAGAAACAACGATATATAGAGAAATTACCTACACAAGTACAAAAGAGACAGAAAAAAAAATCTAACTCGACCACTTTAGAAGTTTGTTAGAGGTCTAGTGGTTAGCTTGAAAATACGAAAAGCCGCATTTAAGCATTAAGCAAGATAATTTGAATCGCTTAGTCATAAATACGTCAGCAACACGTGATGTAACACTTATATAAACGAAAGAAAGTCGTAAGTTATAAGTACATGTGGTGAAAAGTTCCCATAATTGTCCATTCGTGCACCGCGTGCGCAATGTTACAGTAAAACAGTATTATCGTGCGCCATAGACAAGTAGAAATATAGACGTCGTATAAGTACATAATTTTAAAATGAATGGTAGCCCACTAGATGGCACCGCCAACCACGACCGACGTGTTGCCTCCCTGTTACTTTTATGTACGAATTCACGAGTGCGAGAGAGAGGTAACATGTCAAAAGTTCACGGTAGGCTCTCAGACATTTACAAATCTAGAGGTCCTATAGCATCAGTCTCTGTCATTTTAACTAAGGGTAATCGTAGTGATAGACACATATTCGAAATTCGCAATTTTCAATGTTCGTGTTAAGACTACAGGGTTGCCACACGTGCGTGAAAAATATCAGTACACTTTATTACCACAAGGAAATAAAAGAAAGTGAAAGAAAATATCATTGAAACTGCATCGTGTGTTAGTGTGAGACTACTGTACTGTACGCTTTATAACGATGTTAAAAAAACATTACATGTCATATAAATTATTTTTAAGTCACAACTTCATAAGGTTCTAGCTATCATGTCATGCGCCGTACAATACATCGCGTGGCATGTTACTCAATTTGATTGCTTGCGGCAAAAAACATTGAAAGCAACAGTGATGTATGGTTTCTACTGCCTGCGTGCGGAAACCGTTTGAGGCCGTTGCAGGGTTACCACACGTAATGAGATACAATAGACCAGAATAGGTCAGTAGCAAAACAAAAAAAAATGTAACAAAATTATTGATTAAGTTTTATAGACGTTATAGTACCATGAATCATTAATTAGTTTATTCAAGATACTTCTTTCGATTCTTTCTTTTTAATCTAAAATTCATCTTTCGTTTAAGTATTGGACATCTGTCCAATTCTTAAACTTAAATCTGTTTGTTAACTTGCGTATCGCATATCATTTCTAGAAATTCTGTCCGATCTGGTCCCCATGATGCAGGTCTCTGGGGTTCACTTTAAAAGTTATCAATGTATTTTTGGCGAATAATTATATGTAGTTTATTTGTTGTTAAACAATCCACAAACAAACACACCACTAACCCTGAAGTAGGAATTAAGATGCCCAAGAATTTCATCATGACTAAATAAATATTACAACAGTTGGCAACCCTGATTGCGCGGAAGATCTCACTAATCGGTTAATGGCGCTATGATTGAAATGATACTTCGAACGATTCGTTCAGGTGATCTGGCCTGCTACCGCGAACATCGAAGTTCGAATTGCAGGGATTTGTCTCTGTCACTCCAACGAAGGCGTCATTAGAGTGACAGAGAAAAATCCCCGAAATTTGCGAACTTCGATGTTCGCGGTACCAGGCCAGGTCATTCAGTCCGTTCGATTCTTTGACGTACATATTTAGGACGATCCAGACTAGCAATTTTATCCTACAATACATTTTCTAAGTATAGGTACGTGATTTCATTTTTATTTGTAAAAGTGGTTATTAATTTTGTTATTACCGGTATATTTACTTTTACTTGTTTTAATCAATTGTCATTAGTCACGAAGTTTCGTGCAGTTACTTCGGTTTTTAGTTATTTCACAAAAAATATAATAATTATATACATTCACGAACGACAATAAATTTTAAAGAAGTATTAAGGAAACTATAAACATAAATAAAATAAGCTAAAAATGTAAACAAACACGTTGAGACATAACCTCAATTTTCCTTATAAATCTGTGAATTACGATCGTCACAGTTACATTAAGAAATACACAGTAAATCATTATATTCGTTTACATTTTAGCCACTCAGGTGCAATGAATTTTAAGTCAACTTAACGACATAAACAGTCGAATCACAAAAACATCCAACACAAACTGGCCACAACACAATCACAAATTAAAAACAAAACAGTCCTCATTAAATTTCGAATTTGGAACTGACCGCAAGATAGGAAGTCTAGCATGTCACTCCATTGCAGTATCATGATTGCAACTGGCGCTCTCAGCGGACCATTGTGTTGTGTGCACAATCTCGATCGTATAGCGTACATCTAGAACCTGTGAGAAAGTGCCATCTCTGGCCTAACTAGGTTGAGTGCAAGTTCAATTTCTCAAATTGGGTTAGCGCTAGCAAGATTTAGTGTCAGCTTTTTTAAAGGCGAGTCTATTTTTAACCAATTAGCTACGCTATAACAGACCTGTGGCCTGTTTATCAAAAGCTTGTAACTTGTAATACAAGTGGAAGTCTCTTTTTATCGCCATTAATTAGATAAGGAAGTCCGCTTGTATTACAAGTTACAAGCGTTTGATAAACAGGCCCCTGCAGATAGAATCAAACGTTACAAGCGAAAATTATAGTACAAAGGTAAAATGAAATATAAGACAGGTAATATGATTAATTTGAACAAATGAAATAATCAATTACGTACAGACAGTATTCATCTTTTAATTAGCAATGAAAAGTCCCGGTATTTATATTTGTACTCGATAAGAAAGAACATTATGATTTATGTTCTATTCGAAACAAAACGTCTTGATTAGCTCGATTACCAAAGGAATTTCTCGTAATTTTCTTTGAAAACGGAAAGGAATTCAACTTCGACGATTAAGAACTATCCAACCATTAATCGTCAAATAATTGGAGAAGTATTTAAGCCTCGCGATGTGCCGCCACGCCAAATTCCTTCGCTGCGTATACAGAATTTCCGTAATACTTTTAACCAGCACATCACCACATTTCGTCAACCAATTAAAAACCAAATTGACGCTATAAATCAAATTGTAAGAAATCTCTTACTACTTTTCATTTCGACATGATTCTAGAGAGGGCCTAAGATGCCAATTGGTCAAGTGCTATACATCATTGATGGTCTAAACTACGCGGATGTGGTTTAGCAAAGAGAAAATAAAAAAGTACCATGTCATCAACTCGCCAGCATAAATCATCAAAACTAAATGAAAGTGGACTTTATGTTGATTAAAAAACTGTTGCATAATTGATATTATGTTGCAATTAAGTTGTTGATAGTGCCTGGGTCATTTTCAGTCCGAAAAACAAAAGTTGTCCACTCGGTGGTCAAAAGTTAACAGCTTTTATAAATCTATATCATAATTTGATTGCATAGGGCGATAGATCGGGGAACCTAGTTGTACCGTAAACTGTTTTGTCCCAAAATTAGTACAGGAATTCCTTAATATGTCGTATGTCCATCGTAAAGACGATAACCTAAATCTGACAATGACCCGCCTGGGATAGTAATAATTACCAAAATTAAAATATTAAAAACCGACTTCAACCAATTTCTACAAGATCCCATCATAAGACCCCGACTTGGTGCCAACGGGACTATCTTGGGGTTATACACGTTCAATCAAAAGAATTCGAATCGGCTCACTATTCTCGGAGATATCGAGTCATATACATACATAATACATTTTGCTGGTGGCAGGATCACGTGCAGGGTCCGCCCGGATAGCTACCACCGTCTTACCCGTTAACCTGCCTCGGAATAGCAGTGTTTGCACTGCTGTTTCGGTTTCGGGGTACGATAGCCGGTGTAATTACTGGCTTATATAAAGGCAATCCATCTAAGTCCTCAGGGTAGGCAGCGAATAGGCGATTTTTGGTCACTATGTCCTTGGGCCTCAGTTCCTGCTTTCCATCAGGTGGACTGAGAGCTTAGTTGTCTACCTTCGTCACATAAACAAAAACATAAAAATTAAGTCAAATTGAGAACCTACTCCTTTTTTGACGTCGGTTAATGGAACTAGAAGATTACCAGTAGTGAAAGGTCAATGTCTCAACTTTCGTTATGTGAAGATTTCGTAACAAATGTACGTTACATTGTACGGAATCTTCCCATACTGCCATTGTGGCTTTTGGTTATATAACAATTAATCATTTTGATAATTATGGTTCCTCAAAAGCTGTTCAAAACGCAACAAACACGGTTTTAGATAACATTGCAGAAAAATATTCTTTATTAAAATTTACAGACCTACAGCCATTGACAAGTGAGTAACATGCAAAAAATGTTACCATAGTTTAGCCAGTGTCGTTTTCATCGATATTAAAATTATTGTTACATTGTATTAAACTTGCAATTAGATATAATAAATATGTAATAATCTAATTGCGACAAAAATGTTATGATCAAAACTTTCAAACTTTATTTGGTAGATAAAAAAAATATTAGGCACAGTCAACAAAAAAATTGCCGATCACTTTTTGATTCTATTAGTAGTTAACTCTCTCTCAGTGGTGATAAAGTCCATTTGTTTTGTAGACCACATTTTTTGTTCACTGTTATCTTCCTATATAAACGTATATAAAAGATTTTCCAACATGCCCCCACATCCCTATGCATAGGGGTGACCAAAAATGTGGTCTACAAATTTTGGACTTTATTATCACTGAGAGAGAGTTAACTACTAATAGAAAACTATGTTATAAATTAAATTACGACACAAGTGCGAAAAACATGAAATTCGAAACGAATGGCGAGGGAGTTTTTTAAATCGACACGAGATACGAATTTCGTTTTTGCACGTGTCTCGTACGACGTTTTTTACTAGATGGCTCTCCGAAGTTTTGGACTTGACGTAAAATGAGCCATTTCCACTAACGCCTAAAAAAGGCACCATCTGTACTAAAAAATATCTTGTGCAACGAAAACAGAAGCTCCGTAAATAAAATACCTACAGCGAAACATTTCAGCGTGCTTCGTAGTAAAAGATATTACTCCCGGTGACCGTACTTATCAGATTTTTCAACAGATGAGAAACATTTTATTATCTCGAACTCTTCGCCTAAGACGGATTTTCCGTAAGAGGTATTATTTCAGCGAGAGCTTGCTTTCTGTGAAGAAATCTTGAGTTTTTATGGAACAAATCAAATTATTTTGTCATTTGATTACAAATTAAAAAATATAAATAATTATATCCTACTTGGTCTATATTACTATTAGTATATATATAGACCCTCTGACGTTAGTGATCTTGATTTTTTTTTTTGGTATATGACATCTAATATTTATAATTTAAATTATTTTGTTAAATATTTTAATTGGTGTTGTAACATGTAGCTATTGCTTTTGCTCAAAGTAGCTATTACTTGTATCCTGATATTCCTAATGACCACAACTCTTCCCGTGGGTGTCGTAATAGTCGACTAGAAAATAATAGAATACAATTCATTTATTTGGTGTCAAAGGTAGGTAAACTTAAATAAAAATACATCTTAACCTAAAAACAACACCAAAATGGATGCAACTCAACATGCCGCTAGCTAAAGTTTTAAGACTAACGGCCCGGCCACGACATTGGTCTAAGGCGACCAGCGGCGAGCGAATCCATGAGTTGGAGCGGGATGCCGATATGGGTACGAGAGGGAGCACCATACGTTTTCCGCTAAGCCGAGCCGGTCGCCTTAGACTAGATGAGATTAAATTGGCAGGCCATTCATTTATTGAAGATTGATGTTGGGCAGCAGCATCATCATAGTGGAAACAGTAGTGAGTCGTATTACGATCAGCAACCCGCGTACCCAGTGTGGCGATTATGAGCAATACCTCCTAATGCCCGTACGCATAGGTAATGGGAGACCTATGCCCAGCAGTAAACTGATAGGCTGATGATGTGACATGAAAAATAGCTCCCGATATACAAGCGCTTGTACTTGATTTGTTTTCATACTTCTGAACTCCACGGCTGAATATGAATAGAATGATTTCCTCATCTCAAGGATGCAATTCGATGCCATCCCATGCATTCTTCATAAACTAGTATAAATTTGACGTTTCATACACAATCAAAATCCCCCATTGTTCTGATAATTAAGTTTGGAAAGAGTAAACGTGTTAATCAAAGTGAAGTAAACGAAATAATCTAAACCCTTACCATGTTTTTGGTTGCAATCGACAACTGCGTCTCATTTCCACCATTGTTTTTGGATGCGTCGTGACGAAATATTATTTTCTCAAAATATGCAGTGAAATATTTTTGTTACGTTCTGCGAAGTATGACGTTTCAGGTGCGACTAGGACAAGAGGTCGTTAATTTTTTGCAAATTTTGAAGGCCTAGCCTAGGCCGGCAAAGTGGTCATTTTTACCACATAAATGTCGTCCCGGCCTTTATAGTAATGTAAGAACTAAGTATTCAACAGACAAAATATTTTGGGGACATGAAATATTAAAAAAAACTGGCGTCTACACTGTAGGTAAACGGGTGATTCCCTGAGAAGCGTTTCAACCGCTCAGATTTGTCATTTTCATACTGCGATTATTACCGTTACGGAAGAACGAGTACCAACAACATTGATTATGCTATTTATGCTAGACTTTGTATTGGTGCTGAATTACGTTTACATTAAAACACTACTCTTAGAGTCATCTCTTGTATACTTGCAGAGACGATATTGACGAAATATAAATAAATAAACATCTTGGGACATCTCACACAAATCGACCTAGCTCGATAAGCTCAATTAAGGCTTGTGATGTGGGTACCAGGCGACGATATATATAATAGATAGATATATATAGATACTTAAATACATAGACAGCCATGACCAAGGATAAATAAATACACAGATAATGCCCTCGCCGGGACCCGGCACCTCCAGCTTCGTAGCATAAACGTCGTAAAAACGCTGAATATTCACCCAAACGCGGGGTAAGGGTGTTAAACAACAATTGGTGGCGGAAGAGCGGCGAAATGATTTGTTTTCCATTACGGGGGTTCCGATTACTTCCCGGGGGCGAATGGTGGGAAATTGGTCCGGGAAACGTGGAAATAATGAACAATACAAGCGTTTTCAAATAAAGAACACAAATTCCGAGTTCCATCGGATTTTTGGAGGTTGCTTGATTTAATATAGAAATCTGTTTTTTACAAATAAATAAATTAATTAAGATGTCCAAATACGAACTATAAGTATTACATTTCGTTTTTACATAAATACCTAGTCTTATGGTATTTTGTACCACGAGACAGCAGAAATATATGACAAACTTAATATGTCGCTCTAAATAAGGTTTTCTCGGAAATTTTTGTTGCATGCCTTCGTCTATAGACGTATCTTATAAGATACTATGTAGATAGGTGTGTAATATTGACAGTGAGTTCACTGTACAGAGTGCTTAGACAAGTTGCCAATCGCTAATCGTAATCGTAAACGAAAGGCAGCTGTCTTTGTCGCACTACTCTGAAAGAGTGACATAGAGGGAAAACTACGATACGCTACTAAGCGTTAGCGATTGGCAACTTGGCTAAGCATCCATGTCGTCTAAATAAATACGAGTATGTTGATAGCAGGGTCGCGTTTTATAAAGTAACAATTTACAATTTTGCTGTTTGCTTCTCTTTCTAGCCAATATGTGCGTGTGTTAGAGAGGCAAACAGCGAAATTGTAAAATGTAACTTTATAAAACGCGACCTTGTATTCATAAGTCTTCTTCCCTTAAGTGTAAAAATATTTATAGACGTGACTGTACATACAATACATACATACTCGTATAAAAATCAATTAACAAAATAAGCGGTGTTTGTTTGTAAATTATTAAATCATCTTTAGGGAATGACTCCATTATTCTTAATTATTTATTCACGATGATTTACGAGAATTGTCCCTCCCCGAACTAGTTTTCCTGCTGCTATCATATTAGTGACCACAGAGACTGAAGTATGTTCTTAAGTGTAGTACCCGTACCCTGAGTTGGCAACTAATATTTACGTTAGATTTTACTCAAAGAGACATTACTGCGATCGTCAATCCGCTTGCCCAGTGTGGCGATTATGGGCATTTACCTCCTGATGCGTCTACGCATAGTTAATATGAAAGACCTACGTCCAGCAGTGGACTGAGATATGCTGATGATGTGTTACTCAAAGAAAGCGTTATATAGGTGGTTGCTAGTAAACCGGTTTTGGAAAGTATGGAAAAA
>JALPQI010017859.1:0-20197 GCA_025490895.1 Thaumatotibia leucotreta
TGAATACATATTTTTATGATAACATGCATACCATTGGTAGCAATAATCACACACTATACACTAAGGGTCATTATTCTATTATGTAAATATAGCATAAGTACCTATTGTTTCCATGCTCTTGAAGCCATGTGAAATATTTAATTAACTCATATCTTCTTTATTATTCCATAAATGTAAATATTAAATAGACTCATATTTAAACCTACATTTGTTTCCTTCCTTAACTTAACATCCACCATCACAAAAACCAATAACAAGGAAAATTACAACCCAAAGTATCACACCACACCACGGTCAAGGCCTATCCTACGATAAGGGCCATGGCCAACAACACGCCCCGGTCAACGGCCAATGCCCCCGTTACGCTACTGCTCATCTACACTCACCCTTTTTCATACCTTTCACATACCAAACCATCTAAGCCTTCTCATTTACACTGGCCTGGGAAAGATAATTTATACTAAACCACTACACTTTTTTCCTTAAAGTGGCCTGGGAGAGACAATAAATACTAGATGCAGGCAAAGTTAATTAGGTAAATGTTATATTTTTTCTAGTTGGTGCATTTAATTGTTTCTTAATATTTGGGGGAGGTCTTTGCCGATTATCCTAAATATAGGCCGTCTTGCTCAGCATAACTTCGCCCTGACTTCACATTTTCTAGGTCTCGGAGTCAATTCTGGTAATTATTATTCGTATATAAAGCTCCGTTTTCTTCCGCAGATATCAACGCGAGTTTGCCCGTCTTCGGAATCGCCTGGCGATGCTGCACCAGGTGCATCAAGCGCTCCACATCCAGCAGATCTGCGCTCACAAATTTTACGATAAAATGAAAGTTAGATGGCATATTACTGCCTGTTGGATTCATATATGGAGATGCAGGCAACGTTACCAAAAACTGAGTAACAGCTTTACGAAAGAATGATTGTCGGTCCCTCAGATGAAAGTGTTATTTATAATTGTATTCTGCACTTCATTAATTATATTTCATCTCTCGGAAAATCCAAATTGAAGCATTTTTGCGTCTTCAGTACTTTTGAATTCGTCTTCACCCCTTGCTTCGCACACGATTATTGTGATTATTATGAATCATTTTTTTTTTCATAATTTTAGACTTGTTTCATTGAAGTTAAATAGGTACTATGTTCCTGGCCAATAAATTGGCCTCAAACTGTACTTTCATAGAACATTAGATATTTGCAGTAGACCATTGTATATTATGATGGGCAGGGCAGGCCGTCATTTAAATTGCATAACAGAATTTCCGTCCGTTACGTTCGATTTATAAATTACGACTTCAAAATCATGACTGACTAAACACATAAGGGCCGCTATGAATAACCTACTGATAAATTAATTAGTTTGTGAAGTATGTATTTATCAACATGGAATCTCTGAAATTAATTGCAACTAATAAAATAGCCCAACATCTGTTAAAATCGTAGCGTTGTCCCTTACAAAGTCTGTCAATGGTGACAGACGAATTTTATGCTGTCGAAATACAAAAATCTTGAGATAATAAGTACCCCATTTTAATTGTACTCGAGTGTAAATTCATTCAAACGCAACTAGCACGCCAAACAAGATACCTACCACAACCACATGTCCTGTAGTGATAAAACGAAACGCGTGGGACAATGTACACAAAATAAATTTAAGTCACTAGAAACTATAATCTTACTAATTCTTTCTATTTTACCTATTCAACCCAAAAATAATAAAAAAAACACATTTTTACACTCGTGTCTCTCGATGCACTTTACCAACCAAACCAATGTTACACAACTACAAAATCGCATACAATTTACCCATACCTGCATATACAGAAACGGCATTATACTCCTACTTGCATCGATACAGTTTCGAGGGAATTGCAAATTATGCGACGAAATCGGTCACCGTGGTGAAGATTATGACAGCCGTTTGTGGTAAAAATAAACCAACCTAAATCTACTGTTCCCTGTTATGTGTGCAACTACATCAACCACGACGCTACTTTCTGTCCTATGCGGTACAAGAAATGAAAGGAAGATGCAACTTCAGCTCCGGGCAACAAAACGTACCGCAAATATCAGCAAACAACAAATGTTACCATAAAACTTACCATCTACGGTTCATTGAAATTACCAAAAATAGTCAAATGACAGTATGAGAACTTTTATCAGTTCGCTTTCATCTTTCAAATAGGAAAGATAAATCGTATAAAAAAATTTACAAGTGCTTACGCTGCTGGGGCAGAAAGCCTACGGCGTCTTTTTGCGTATATTGGTTTCTTTACGCTTGTTAAAACAATAGTAGATTGCTGGTGTGAAGTGGACCCTCGTGTATTTGGGATTCTTAATCGGTTGGTTATGTCCCATATGCTTAAAGTTTGAAATACTAAACGACGATGGACTCATCTTCAGAAAACGTAAGTACACTTGAATTACTCTACAGATAATAATGTTGCCATACACTTTTAGATAAACATCATCTACTACACACGATGAGCACGTGTGTTATAGGTATATATATCGCAGTGAGCATATTTGGAAATATCACATTAATAAACGGACAATTTTAAATAACGGTCTGCTATTTTTAAACGAACCAGCTGGATGGAAACTATTTAAGGTGGAACCAGTCTTCCAATTCCGACCCAGGCTTCCTAAAATGAATCATTGGACGATGACTGGACTGCGAGCCCTACAACAAGCACTTCCAGCAGGTTAGTTTATTGAAATTTGACTTGAACACTCGAGGTTTGGACTGGTGAATTCACTGCTTATAGCTGCTGACTGTACTAGCTGCTGGTTATGAAAGTTGATGGATTTACTACGAGTGTTCTTTTGCCGTGTTCTTGCGTCCTTTACTGTACATTCAAATAATTTACTCTTTCCTGCTATGTATGTAACTACATCAACCACGACGCTACTAGCTCCGGGCAACAATACCTACCACAAAACCAGCAAACAACAAATTTTATTATAAAAATTAACACCTACGGTTCATTTAAATTACCAAAAATAGTTGAAATGACAGTACCAGAATTTTTATCAGTTAACTTTCACCTTTCAACTAGGAAAGATGAATCGTGTAAATAAATTGACAAGTGCTTACGCTGCTGGGGCAGGAAGCCTACGACGACTTATTTAAATTTTCAATTGTTTTAGAACTAACCAAGCATATCCCAGATATTAACGCGAGTTTGCCCGTCTCCGGAATCGCCTGGCGATGCTGCACCAGGTGCATCAAACGCTCCACATCCAGCAGATCTGCGCTCACAAATTTTACGATAAAATGAAAGTTAGATGGCATATTACTGCCTGTCGGATTCATATATGGAGATGCAGGCAACGTTACCAAAAACTGAGTAACAGCTTTACGAAAGAATGATTGTCAGTCCCTCAGATGAAAGTGTTATTTATAATTGTATTCTGCATTTAATTAATTATATTTCATCTCTCGGAAAATCCAAATTGAAGCATTTTTGCGTCTTCAGTACTTTTGAATTCGTCTTCACCCCTTGCTTCGCACACGATTATTGTGATTATTATGAATATTTTTTTTTTCATAATTTTATACTTGTTTCATTGAAGTTAAATAGGTACTATGTTCCTGGCCAATAAATTGGCCTCAAACTGTACTTTCATACAACATTAGATATTTGCAGTAGACCATTGTATATTATGATGGGCAGGGCAGGCCATCATTTAAATTGCATAACAGAATTTCCGTCCGTTACGTTCGATTTATAAATTACGACTTCAAAATCATGACTGACTAAACACATAAGGGCCGCTATGAATAACCTACTGATAAATTAATTAGTTTGTGAAGTATGTATTTATCAACATGGAATCTCTGAAATTAAATAAAATAGTCCAACATCTGTTGAAAAATAAATCGTAGCGTTGTCCTTTACAAACCCTGTCACTAGTGACAGACGAAGTTTATGCTCTCGAAAAACCAAAATCTTGAGATAATAAGTACCCCGTTTTAATTGTACTCATTCAAATGCAACTAGCACGCCAAATAAGATAACACAACCAAATATCCTGTATTGATAAAACGAAAACGAGATGTTATTTAAGATTTGGGGGATTACAGTTAGATTGGAATAATATTTACCTATGTCTTATTAAAATAATATTTTACATGTAATGGTGTGAGGAGAACGCAGCACAATCAGCAATACCAAGTCAACAGCACCAGGATCAGCAGGAAGCAGCATCACAACCATGGAACGAACCACACCGATATCACCTAGACTGTTCTAAATCTTTTGATAACAGTGATAGTGATTTATTTGACTAGGCAACTTATTACCAGGTAAATCAAAATAACTGGAGAAATGCGTTTGCGCGAAATGCGATATTAAACCATTGGTTGCTTGAAATACCACTAAGATCATTCACAAATGATATAAATAACTTTATGCGAGATTTATTCACACCCCGTATGCCTGAATATAAAAATTTATATTCTTTGCTAGTAATGTGGGATGATGTTGAAGCTACGATCCACACACTTCACAGGACATTGAAGAAGCTATAGGGGATCAGAACATTAACTTCGGAGACCGGTTAGGTTTTTTGCAAGAAGTTGATGATGAATTATTCGTAAGAGTGTCATATAGTGAAGAGGCTTTTAATTTTTTCGTAAATGTTATGCTTTGTTCTTGGTCCTAAAACACTGGGTTCATTAGAAGTTTTTAAACGTGGAAATTAATATTATCATTATTGATTGTTTTATATGAACTTTTACAATGGACTGTGTTCCGGTACAAGAGATATTAAATTTAGAGTAATGGGAAAAATTAAATTTATTTTTGGTTATAAAAAATACATAATTCTGGGGGACTGGCAGATTGAACCGCATAATGTACAAGTGGAATATCTTATCAAAAGATGAAGTACTAACAACAAAACTAAACATTTATCAAGACGGGGAAGAGGTGTTTATTTTGAAAACAAAACAATTAAGTTTTATTAAAATTAATTTGACTTGCGATGAGTTTCAAGCCTTGTGACCATTTCTACATCCATTGTAAACAATGCAATTTACATGAAATGTTAATATTTGCGAAATGAGACTACAGAATCTACTCTCCTCTCTCTCTCTCTCTCTCTTTTATAAATAAATAAATTAGTTTGTAATTTTTCATTAACTATGCTTTTGCGAATTTTAGCTTATTACAGTTATTACGTATAAGCTTTTTGTCTCTTTTTTCTAGATACATAAGTGTAATGCAATAACTGTATGCTTTGCGAAATTAACCTTTGTTGTATTATCTTTTTTATTATAAGTAAATTTTTGATATGCTTTGGAATCTTATAAGCATAAAAAATACGTTGTTTAATCAATTTCCCATATATTCATTAAAATATAACAAGCTGTAAGAATACTACACCGAGTCTTTTAAATCAATCCAACTTTTTTCATCAAGTTTCATTTCTCAATCTTTCCTTTTAAACCGTTCACATCCCTCGTAAGAGATTTAATTTTAGCAAGCATAAGATTATGCAACTCCTAAGATTCACTCTTTATTTAAAAAATGGTCGTATATAAATGTATTAAAAAAATATTTGAACTGCTGAAACAACTGATGCGTTAACAGGTCTGTCACCGAAACAAAACCCCAACGCCGAAACAGCCGAAATCCCAAGCACGGACAGGTAAAATTTGTCCGCAGCACGGAGTCCCAAGCAGACCCCGATGAGCTCGCCCGGGTGAACTTGGGCGAAGATATCGCTCGGGTCCACCCGGCCGGGAGGGTAAAAAGGGTTTTGCAAAAGATTGAGCCAGCAAGAAGGATGACCTTCAACAGCGGGGTGTTTTTGGAACCATTTATGGTACGATCTACAAGCACCTCCACTTCCGAACAACAGGAAGACCCCCCTGCCGTTGAACAAACCAAAGCTGGCACGAGCTACGACGACGAAACATTCGCACGAAAGATAGAAGAGGCCTATCTTTCAAAGAATGATGTTTTTAATAGGGCCAGGCTTCACTTGGCCTATTTCATTCATAATAAGGAAGTCGTAGGCCTCAACTCCTATGTTGCGGGAAAAAATTACCTGGCTAACAGCGGCTTACCAGGTGATGACGCCAAACTCGAGGAGATCTATTATCGGTTCTGCGCAGAGAAGGGCCTGTCCAGGGAGCTCGTGGAAAAGGACCTGGCGAACGTCAAGGCGGAGCTAAGCTCAAAATGCCTTGCCCAAAGAAATCGCGCCAGGAAAGACTTCGACGAGTTTCATGGCCTAAACAGACTCAAAGGATCAGGGTCGCATTCAAATATCGCCCCTCAGGCATCATGCGACCCGGAATGCACCATACTCTGATGGCTGAGCCGGCATTAGACCTCCTCTTCTACCTGCACTTACCTCTTAATTCTAAAAGTAATGCGCCTATCGCAATAAATTGTAAATGCTGTACTAGCCACCAAAAATTGTAACAGTTAAGCATGCAACTGTAATCCCAATCAATGCATGCAATAATAATATAAATAGATTTAAGAATTTTCTGATGCACGCACCACCTGTAACCAATGGACGTCCCACGGCGAGCCATGCCATGCCGGCGGACGACTGGATCAGGTGGTTGCTCCACCAGAAGCCTAAACGAAGAAATGACTTTCTTCTTCGGCCTTTCAGCACTGGCTGGGGCAAGGATCTGGGAGGGCGCTGACTTGTCTGGAACTCGGCAGGCTGATGGTTTCCTTGTGGGACCCAAAGGCGGGCCCAGCTATCCGCAGGACGTCCGTCCCCACCATCCCAGCTTATTGTAAAACACCATAAATGGAGAGAAGGAAAAGAAGGGAATACTAGGAGGCAAAAGAAAGGGCCTCCAAGGGCAACCCCACTCAAAAGACGGGCATCCAAGGCCCCACAGCGGTCAAAAGATCTCCGACACACCTCTCCATCACAGGCAAAAGAAAGGCAGCCTGTAGGTATAAGCATGCGCGCATCAGAAAACCCCACACCTCAAAGCGACTCCTAGATAAGGAAAATGTAAGCCGGGCCAGGGACAGCCGCGGAAGTATCGAAAATGATGTTACCGCGGCTGACCCAGGCACCCCGCTGAACCAAACGGGAGAATGCATGCTTCTCTCCTGGCCTTCCAGCAACTGGCTGAGGCAAGGTTCAGTGGGTAGTAGCCCCCTTCCTACCTAACCCCTTTTCTTTACTAAAACAGTCTATTTAAATTTTTTAATCCTCCTGTAAAACCGAATGTGACGTGTTAGCTGGGTTTTAGCCGATAAGAGTCCGGCACTGCCTGAGCCCTCCATTCTCAGGGTCCATGAGGATTTTCCCTGGTTAACACACCACATTCGAGATAAAATTTTGAAAAACAAAAGCAAGGACTCATGTCTTTGGCCCTACTGGCGACAAATTTACAAAAAAAAAAACAGGTCTGTCAGTTAGGATGTTTACGGATCCCCTTTATTTTTTCTGCCATTTTTCTTACCAAAATAAAAATGCTCCTGTCCTTTCCCTATCTAAGTACAGTCACTCCAATAAAATATTTTTATTGAATATAATAAAAGTTTAATATCTGAGTAGGGTAAAAAGGGGGTTTCTGGATTAAAGGCGGGGTGCCATCACTTTTCGCACAGCTGTATTAACGGCGATGTGCCTTCAGTTTCCGAACAAACGCTTGCTTTGGGAGTATTTGTGCGGAAAGTGTTGGCACCTAAAGTCTGAATCAATGGCGAGGTGCCTTCACTTTCCGAGTAATAAGGTTGTTAATACATAATGTATACATAATTATGGTTTTGGTTGTACTATGTGAGAGTGTATTCTTTAGCTGTAAAATGATAGTCAATTTGCTCTCATAATTTTATAAACTGTTGGGAGACTTCAAACGTGTTTCACAAAATAAAGTTATAAAATGGAATATGCTATTAATCTCTATGTCCGAGTGTGGTTCGATCATGAAGGCATCAGATATAACTACAAACAATCCGGCGTAACTTCAGAAGACAACATAAACTTTGTTGGCAGCGTCGAGGCTTTGGCGCCTGACGTGGATATTAACAAGTGGGGAGCAGCACGCAAAGAACTTAAGAAGTGGCTGCGGGTCGAGTTAAAGGAGCATTCTGCGTGGTTCTGCTCTACAGTAACCATGCTGAGGGGTTGCTGCGTGGCATGAATGGCGCGATGTGACGTCTGCCACGCGAGCAGGACAGATGATCTTGCCTGTGAGTTTACGAACGAAGAATACACCGACATTATCTACATGTACTGCAAAGCTGACAGTAATGGTGCAATGGCCCGACGCCGACGGATGTACCAAAAGCGTTTTCCAAACCGGAGATTGCCTAACGTGAGAGTTTTAAAATTCATTCCGAAGGCTACGTGAGGATGGTATTGCTGTGCAACGTGGAGAGAATGCAGGACGTAATCGCCCTGAAGTGAAGAAAGACGTTCTACAGGCATTTGCAGAGGATCCGACTACGAGCATCAGAGTGGTAGCTCGTAATCTGAACTTGTCCACATGGAAAGTATGGGACACAATGAATCGCGAGGGAAAATATCCTTTTCACGGCATCGGAGTTCAAGGTTTGGACGAAGGAGATCCTGCACGCCGAGTGGACTTCTGCCGATTTTTACTCAATGCGGATATCGAACATCGACGTTTTTTGCGAAGCATTCTTTGGACCGATGAATCGAAATTTTCTCGGAAGGGATCACAAATTTCCACAACCTACACCAATGGGCTGACAAAAACAACAATCCACATTGGAAAAATCAAGTGTCCTTCCAAAGAAAGTTTTCCGTCAATGTGTGGGCTGGAATCATCAGCAGAGTCCTTATTGGGCCACATTTTTTGCCAAATAATTTAAATGGGGCAAGTTATTTGGAATTTCTACAAAACGATTTGCCCAGGCTTATTGACGAGGACCAGCTGCCCGGTGCAGTGACATTTCAACACGACGGTTGTTCCGCCCATTACTCTCTGGCTGTAAGGGAGCATCTGGATAACTGTTTCCCGGACGTTTGGATCGGCAGAGGCGGACGAATCCCTTGGCCCGCTCGGTCACCTGATTTGACACCATTGGATTTTTTCGTTTGGGGCCGAGCTAAGGAACTAGTCTACACACGAGGTCATTAATACCGTAGAAAAGCTGAGGGAGAGGATAGAAGCGGCGTTCGAAAGGATGAGGGAAGAAATGATATTCGGAACAACCACCACAGAAGTAAGAAGACGGGCTCGTGCTTGTATTCGAAACGGCGGGTCACATTTTGAAAACGAGCGATGATGTGTATTTTAATGTGTTGATTGTAATAATAAATAACTTATCTTTTATGCTTTTGTTTTAATTTACCCTAAACATTCCCTCTTATTAGTACGGGTAGCCTAATTTCAAAGATAAAATGGCTTGAGTCATGATTGCCTTTTCGCTCGCCGCCTGCCCCTATCAGTCCATTTTGTCTCTCACCGCCGCAAGCCTTTGTTTGTTAAAATTGCATTGTTTAGTCAATTTGCCCTCATAATTTTATAAACTGTTGGAGACTTCATACGTGGTCCACAAAAAAAATGGTATAAGCTATTAATCTCTGTGTCCGAGTGTGGTTCGATAATGAAGGCATAAGATATAACTACAAACAATCCGGTGTGATTTCAGAAGACAACATAAACTTTGTTGGCAGCGTCGAGGCTTTGGCGCCTGATGTGGATATTGACAAGTGGGGAGCAGCACGCAAAGAACTCAAGAAGCGGTTGCGGGACGAGTTAAAAGAGCACTCGGCAGTGGTTCCGCACTCCAGTTACAACGCGGTGGGGATTCTAAGTAAAAGTGAAGTGTTGGTAAATCAAAAAATAAGATCCTCCCTTTCAGTGCCGTGTAGGCAAAGAACGATTATATGGAAGGAAGGTTCCATGTGGTTCATGCAATTGGAGAATAGATTAATAGATAAAAAACTTTACGTTTTTGTGGACTTTTAGAATAGTGTAGATAGTAAATAAGTAGTAGTAGAAGTAAAAAATGTGAAATAGAATGAAACACAAGTAAAAAATTGTGTAATCAAAAAATATATATCGTCATATATACAACTCTACACCCCCCTTGATGGTCCCCATCACCCTCTGGTTGGGTTTTTAGTAAAAAAAAGTAACGACTTTGGATGAAAAAATATAAATTTGCCTCACCGGAAGTCTAGCTCAAGTTGGCGTCGACAACCAACTCGTTACCTAATTCTCAAGTACCTCTCATACGTAATAGGATCTAGTATACAAAAGCATAGGAAAGAATGCTACAGTTAACGAAATAAGACGAAGTCAAATTCTGTCTGACTCTACTTAAACTTTGAGTAAGATTTCTGCGAGATCTCTGCTGTCTGCGAGTCAGGGAGTGTAAATTGAACGTGACACTCCGGTGATAACGTTGGGTGCCTCCGAAATATTTTTTGTGAGATAAAATAAAAATAATAATAACAAAACGGACCCACCAGTGCGAGTAACTAGAGTAACTATTTTTACCTAGATATTACAAGTGTTTACATATTTGTCAAAACTATTTTTAAGCGCCGTTTTCTTTTTTTATTTGTAGACGTTCGTTAGCCAACTTACAAGTTTCCGAGATCGACGTTGATTTGGATATGCTCAAATATGCAATATTAAACTTAACGAACCTAATGGTGATAACTAGAGATTGGTATAAAGTGCGGCAGTTACAAAGGAAACTATTCGAGTTAAAATTACACTATCGTGAGTGCATGCAACGCCTAGGCTCTCGAAAACATTTTATGCGAGAGCAAAAATACCGTAAGTAGTACAAGATGAGCATTCAGCTAATGGATTCGCAAATCAGCGAAAGGAATTCGGAACTGAGAACCGTTTTGCAGTCTATAAAACGTGAGAAGTTATTTCGCTCGTAACTACTCAACTACATGACCGATTTTGAAAAAAAAATGTATCATCCGATTGGTTTTGATGGCACGGGTGTCACTAGGTAAACAAGATTATTATGAAATATCATTTGTTTTTTAGTTGGTCGATACATCGAAGACATGGATTGTGCTATAACTAAAAAAAAGTTCGTTATCTTCCATGCCGCGTTCCGCTTCGAGCATCAGCCGGAATACGGAAGGGCGTTTCGATATGAACCTACCCCAACAAAGAGCACCTTGTGTCCGCCGTATGAACCGTGACCTAGAAAATTTGCACGGAAATATTTTCTGCCTATCAAGTTCAGCTACGGGAGTTGGTATTAAATATAAAGCTAACAGATTTTTCTTTCCTAGAATGGAGCGGGAGCTGAATCAGCTGCGCGACCAGCTGACATTGTTCGAGCGGCAGCTGCAGGCTCTTGAACTTCTGCATCTCCACGCGACCGGATTGCGGCGAAGATGGCGGATTAAGAACTATATTTGTCAATTTGATAAGTGGAGATGCAGGCGGCGATATAGAAGTCTTTGCAACATATGGCGCAAAACCAATACTAGATCGTTCAAGTGGAGTTGTTCGTTATAACTGTTTCTAAAAACCATTTTTTTTTCAAGTATTCTCAGTAATATAGGACATTAAATATGTATTTTTTATAAGTCCATGTTTGTTTTACTTATAACTCCTGTTCGCTCGTAACTACTCAACGACTTGACCGATTTTGAAAAAAAAATGTATCATCCGATTGGTTTTGATGGCACGGGTGTCACTAGGTAAACAAGATTGTTATGAAATATCATTTGTTTTTTAGTTGGTCGATACATCGAAGACATGGATTGTGCTATAACTAAAAAAAAGTTCGTTATCTTCCATGCCGCATTCCGCTTCGAGCATCAGCCGGAATACGGAAGGGCGTTTCGATATGAACCTACCCCAACAAAGAGCACCTTGTGTCCGCCGTATGAATCGTGACCCAGAAAATTCGCACGGAAATATTTTCTGCCTATCAAGTTCAGCTACGGGAGTTGGTATTAAATATAAAGCTAACAGATTTTTCTTTCCTAGAATGGAGCGGGAGCTGAATCAGCTGCGCGACCAGCTGACATTGTTCGAGCGGCAGCTGCAGGCTCTTGAACTTCTGCATCTCCACGCGACCGGATTGCGGCGAAGATGGCGGATTAAGAACTATATTTGTCAATTTGATAAGTGGAGATGCAGGCGGCGATATAGAAGTCTTAGCAACATATGGCGCAAAACCAATACTAGATCGTTCAAGTGGAGTTGTTCGTTATAACTGTTTCTAAAAACCATTTTTTTCAAGTGATCTCAGTAATATAGGACATTGAATATGTATTTTTATAAGTCCATGTTTGTTTTCTTTACCTCCAATTCATAGGTACATCAATTTTATTATTTTCCCTCGGGGGATTAGCTAATCCTTATTGCCCACTCCTGGAAAATAAGTTGTAATATATAAGAAGCTAAATAAACATTGCAGCCCTTAATAGTTTGGACTTATTTTTGTTAGTATGCAAAACTATGATCGTAAACTGCTTGCATTTTGAGTTCATGATGAAAACAGCTTCATTTTTTTATTGCTTTGATCGAAATTCAATTTCAGGTGCAGTAAACGGGTCACGTCTACATAATTATGACGAACCCAATGGACAGCGAGGAAGCTCAAGCGAACCCGAGACATTTTAAGTTGTTTATGTTAGAGTTGGCCATATATTGGCTACTTTTGATGATCTAGGTTAATATAACCCATACACTAACGTTGATAATGAGGTAAGAACTATTTACAATTATTTCTTGTTACTTTTACGATATGAACCTACCCCAACAAAGAGCACCTTGTGTCCGCCGTATCAACCGTGACCTAGAAAATTCGCACGACAATATTTTCTGCCTATCATGTTCAGTTACGGGAGTTGGTATTAAATATAAAGCTAACAGATTTTTCTTTCCTAGAATGGAGCGGGAGCTGAATCAGCTGCGCGACCAGCTGACATTGTTCGAGCGGCAGCTGCAGGCTCTTGAACTTCTGCATCTCCACGCGACCGGATTGCGGCGAAGATGGCGGATTAAGAACTATATTTGTCAATTTGATAAGTGGAGATGCAGGCGGCGATATAGAAGTCTTTGCAACATATGGCGCAAAACCAATACCAGGCCCCAATTTCACCACGGCTACAATTGTAAGTTACATATGTAGAACTACAATTGTCAAGCGACAGGTGACATATTACAATTTTAAGAAATATTTTCTATAGAAATGCCTACAAATATGATAGGCATTTTGGTACAATTGTATGTATTACAATTATGTTGTGAAACAAGAATTATTATTTTTAGTCGACATATTTGTAGAATTGTCGGTGAATCTTGACATGTGATTAAAGATGTGTCGGATTTGCGTGACAATTGTAAGTAATTTTTCGTTGTTGATGATACACGTGTTCGTACCTAGTTCAAAATGGCTTTCCATGCAAGTAGTAGTGACGCTGGTAGTGATAGTAGCAGTGAGCTTGACGAATTCGCACAAATGAGAAGAAGATATAAGGAAATAATTAATTTTGGCTTAAATATTCGTTATCAATAAAAAAAAAAACCAAATTATAGTAATCGAAATCGCGACGAATCATGGCTGTCTTCATTCATTGTATTTTAAGAATAAGGAAATACTCATATTATTAAAATAATATTAGATTTATATTATTTTTTAGGTTTAATATTATTTTTACAGTTGCTCCAAAATTGCTCTTTTTCTCTTTTTGCGCACTAGTGCTTTTACTTTTCTTTACCAAGACGAATTAAAACTAAAAACCTACTACTAATGCAAAAAATCATTATCATTAAAAATAATGTTTTTTTTATATTGAACATTGAAAAACTCTCGAATCGCCTGTCAAACTAGAGGCGTATTTCCTACCTAAGTACCTACCTAAAAGCAACAATTTATTTTTGTTTTATACGATTTAAATATTTATATACACAGATAATCGAACATGGTGTTACGAAAGTTATTAAAAGTGAAGATTTATACATTTAACTTGCTTTTTACTTATAAATTATGTATTTTCAAATAAAAACATTTGAGTTGGTTGAATAGGAAAATCTATTACCCCTTAAATTATTAATGCAAGTTTTGGAGCTAGAAAAACACATTTTGTCCGTCAAAATGTTCATTGTCAAAGTTACAACTCATAACTAAGTATTTTGTTTAAATTGTTGATCATTTTTTAATTTTTTGCAACTGTCTTGAAAAACGTCGTTCGATGCACGCGCGGAAATGTTATTCTTCACTCGTCCCAAGTCTTGCCACTCGCCTTTGGGTCGTGGATATCTCGGGACTCGTGAAATACCTAATGACATACCTTCCGTACTAGCATCGAAATGTACTAAGTTAATACAAGTTTAACTCTTTCGACGGATGCTGTTGCTTATCTCAAATTAAGTAATTTAAAAATTTAAGCAGAGAACAATGTACTTATGCCATACGATAAATAAATAAACACGAGCTCCAATTTTATTTCGTATCCGAACGATATTTTTCATACCCGCTTTTGCCGCCTACTACGCAGTATGCCCTAGTGCTTTTGCCTGTCCACAAGATGTAAAATAAAAAAAAAAAAATGGGGGCCTACTACGAAGATTTCGTCATTCGACTACGAATCGATATATTTAATATCTATTTTTTTTTCAGCAACGGAATGAAAGTGACGGATGTAATGAAGTTTCAATGTTCAAAGTTCGTAATTCACCCCGCAGTATGAAAATATTACCTGCGACTAAGCAACGATACGGAAATATAAAAAGTTAGTTTTTCTCACTCTCGCAGCAAAATTGCATATTGCTCACTAGTCTCAAGTAGCAAAACCGCCACGCCATGCCATGCTCGAGCCGCTGAGGTGGAAATAAAATTGATTGATAATAAATTGAGTATAAATGTAATAATATAATTTGATACATTTTTCCCTCTGTTTACTCGTGACAATTGTGTTCTACAATTGTATTTTACAATTGTCGCTCGTCATCGTGGTGAAACCGATAATTCTACATATGTCAAATTTTGATACAATTGTCACACTTGTCAGCGTGGTGAAATTGGAGCCAGATCATTCAAGTGGAGTTGTTCGATATAACTGTTTCTAAAAACCATTTTTTTTAAGTGATCTCAGTAATATAGGACATTAAATATGTATTTTTTATAAGTCCATGTTTGTTTTATTTATAACTCCTGAGAACTAAGGTATAAGTTATCAATTTGATATGATATTGCACTATAAAATTATAGCTGTTACCAACGATGCATCTATATATATGCAAGTCTTTGCAACATATGGCGCAAAACCAATACTAGATCGTTCAAGTGGAGTTGTTCGTTATAACTGTTTCTAAAAACTAATTTTTTTTTCAAGTGATCTCAGTAATATACGACATTAAATATGAATTTCGTTTAAGTGGAGTTGTTCGTTATAACTGTTTCTAAAAACTATTTTTTTCCAAGTGATCTCAGTAATATACGACATTAAATATGTATTTTTTATAAGTCCATGTTTGTTTTATTTATAACTCCTGTTCGCTCGTAACTACTCAACGACTTGACCGATTTTGAAAAAAAATGTATCATCCGATTGGTTTTGATGGCACGGGTGTCACTAGGTACACAAGATTGTTATGAAATATCATTTGTTTTTTAGTTGGTCGATACATCGAAGACATAGATTGTGCTATAACTAAAAAAAAAGTTCGTTATCTTCCATGCCGCGTTCCGCTTCGAGCATCAGCCGGAATACGGAAGGGCGTTTCGATATGAACCTACCCCAACAAAGAGCACCTTGTGTCCGCCGTATGAACCGTGACCTAGAAAATTTGCACGGAAATATTTTCTGCCTATCAAGTTCAACTACGGGAGTTGGTATTAAATATAAAGCTAACAGATTTTTCTTTCCTAGAATGTAGCGGGAGCTGAATCAGCTGCGCGACCAGCTGACATTGTTCGAGCGGCAGCTGCAGGCTCTTGAACTTCTGCATCTCCACGCGACCGGATTGCGGCGAAGATGGCGGATTAAGAACTATATTTGTCAATTTGATAAGTGGAGATGCAGGCGGCGATATAGAAGTCTTTGCAACATATGGCGCAAAACCAATACTAGATCGTTCAAGTGGAGTTGTTCGTTATAACTGTTTCTAAAAACCATTTTTTTCAAGTGATCTCAGTAATATAGGACATTAAATATGTATTTTTTATAGTCCATGTTTGTTTTATTTATAACTCCGAACAAAGAGCACCTTGTGTCCGCCGTATGTACCGTGACCCAGAAAATTTGCATGGAAATATTTTCTGCCTATCAAGTTCAGCTACGGGAGTTGGTATTAAATATAAAGCTAACAGATTTTTCTTTCCTAGAATGGAGCGGGAGCTGAATCAGCTGCGCGACCAGCTGACATTGTTCGAGCGGCAGCTGCAGGCTCTTGAACTTCTGCATCTCCACGCGACCGGATTGCGGCGAAGATGGCGGATTAAGAACTATATTTGTCAATTTGATAAGTGGAGATGCAGGCGGCGATATAGAAGTCTTTGCAACATATGGCGCAAAACCAATACCAGATCATTCAAGTGGAGTTATTCGATATAACTGTTTCTAAAAACCATTTTTTTTTTAAGTGATCTCAGTAATATAGGACATTAAATATGTATTTTTTATAAGTCCATGTTTGTTTTAACTCCTGAGAACTAAGGTATAAAGTTATCAATTTGATATGATATTGCACTATAAAATTATAGCTGTTACCAACGATGCATCTATATATATGCAAGTCTTTGCAACATATGGCGCAAAACCAATACTAGATCGTTCAAGTGGAGTTGTTCGTTATAACTGTTTCTAAAAACTATTTTTTTTTTCAAGTGATCTCAGTAATATACGACATTAAATATGAATTTCGTTCAAGTGGAGTTGTTCGTTATAACTGTTTCTAAAAACTATTTTTTTCCAAGTGATCTCAGTAATATACGACATTAAATATGTATTTTTTATAAGTCCATGTTTGTTTTATTTATAACTCCTGTTCGCTCGTAACTACTCAACGACTTGACCGATTTTGAAAAAAAATGTATCATCCGATTGGTTTTGATGGCACGGGTGTCACTAGGTACACAAGATTTTTATGAAATATCATTTGTTTTTTAGTTGGTCGATACATCGAAGACAACTAAAAAAAAAGTTCGTTATCTTCCATGCCGCGTTCCGCTTCGAGCATCAGCCGGAATACGGAAGTAGGGTTTGCAATATTCGTCCAATTTTAGTATTCGAATAATACGAATACTTCGATTTCCAGTATTCGAATATTCGAATTTTTCGAATAAAACGAATATTATTGAAAAAATTACTAATTCATGTTTCCATAACGTCTAATTGCAAAATATATGACGTAAAATGAAAGTGCAATATCCAAAAACAGACTTATGGTACCTACCTAAGAGCTAGGTACGGTCCATAGCATTCTAGCTGGTCTAGAACTCTAGATTCAATGTAAGGAGTTAAAAATTGTTTTTCGTATGGATTTAAATATGAGATACTTGATATCTTTAATCATATTATCCAATATCCATTTTTAGATCTGACATGTATGTATACATTTATAAATCGAAATAGAACCAAGGTCAAAAATAATTCGTTATGAATAAATATTCTAAAACGTTGCATGAAAAAATAACCATTAACAACCAAGCTAGAGGGTTTTCAGTCTAAAATAAAAATGAAATTAAAACTTAGGTTGAATAAGATTGACATATTCAATAATTAATACATGTAGCGTAATAGTAAAAAAATATTGGTCATAAGTAATTTAATTTATCCAACATTTTATTAATAAAAAAGCTGCTTAATTGACTCGAGCAGTAAGTTAAACTTTATTCAAGGGATCAGGGAACAAAAACTGTCCCGTTTTATAATTAGTCAATTTAGTTTTATTTGAGTAGGTACCTACTGATATTTTATCATAATTTCTGAATCAAGACACAAACATATGACCGAGCTTTTAAAAAATTACAGTTCATACTAATTACGAAACAAGTGATCAGGGTCGCTATATTAATACTTATTTACAATACCTATGGTATGGATCTAGTTTTGAAAATATTTACTTTGGCATATTCATACTTTGTCTTGGTATACGATAAATCAAATAGTATCATATAGTCGTATAATTTTAGAATCGCCATTGCTCCCACTTATCACATTCGGTAGATATTGTGGCTTCATATTGATATTTATAACATATAATATATTATATGCTCTTTACTTATCGTAAACTCTCTGTACCTGGTGTTTGTTTGTTAACTTTTTAGGAATCTGTCAGAACTTTGCTTTCAGAAAATGCATTTGAACATTTTTGGAAAACAATTAAAGCTATCACCTTTAAGTGATAGCTTTAATTGTTGACCATAAATAACGAATATTTCAATTGATTTCATTGAATTTAACTTTGTTTAGTCATTGAAATCAATTTTTACATCGATGTTAATGTTAATATTGGGATTATATTGTAATTCTGCGCAAAAAATAATTATTTTCAAACAGTTTTTCACTATTCGAAATATTCGTTTTATTCGAATAATGAATGTTGTCAAATTCGAATAGTATTTAAGGCGAATAATTCGAATATTCGAATACTCGAATATTCGAATTGCAAACCCTATACGGAAGGGCGTTTCGATATGAACCTACCCCAACAAAGAGCACCTTGTGTCCGCCGTATGAACCGTGACCTAGAAAATTTGCACGGAAATATTTTCTGCCTATCAAGTTCAGCTACGGGAGTTGGTATTAAATATAAAGCTAACAGATTTTTCTTTCCTAGAATGTAGCGGGAGCTGAATCAGCTGCGCGACCAGCTGACATTGTTCGAGCGGCAGCTGCAGGCTCTTGAACTTCTGCATCTCCACGCGACCGGATTGCGGCGAAGATGGCGGATTAAGAACTATATTTGTCAATTTGATAAGTGGAGATGCAGGCGGCGATATAGAAGTCTTTGCAACATATGGCGCAAAACCAATACCAGATCGTTCAAGTGGAGTTGTTCGTTATAACTGTTTCTAAAAACATTTTTTTTCAAGTGATCTCAGTAATATAGGACATTAAATATGTATTTCTTATAAGTCCATGTTTGTTTTGTTTATAACTCCCAACAAAGAGCACCTTGTGTCCGCCGTATGAACCGTGACCCAGAAAATTTGCATGGAAATATTTTCTGCCTATCAAGTTCAGCTACGGGAGTTGGTATTAAATATAAAGCTAACAGATTTTTCTTTCCTAGAATGGAGCGGGAGCTGAATCAGCTGCGCGACCAGCTGACATTGTTCGAGCGGCAGCTGCAGGCTATTGAACTTCTGAATCTCAACGCGACCGGATTGCGGCGAAGATGGCGGATTAAGAACTATATTTTGTCAATTTGATAAGTGGAGATGCAGGCGGCGATATAGAAGTCTTTGCAACATATGGCGCAAAACCAATACTAGATCGTTCAAGTGGAGTTGTTCGTTATAACTGTTTCTAAAAACAATTTTTTTCAAGTGATCTCAGTAATATATCACATTAAATATGTATTTTTTTTACATATGTCCATGTTTGTTTTATTTATAACTCCCAACAAAGAGCACCTTGTGTCCGCCGTATCAACCGTGACCTAGAAAATTCGCACGGAAATATTTTCTGCCTATCAAGTTCAGCTACGGGAGTTGGTATTAAATATAAAGCTAACAGATTTTTCTTTCCTAGAATGGAGCGGGAGCTGAATCAGCTGCGCGACCAGCTGACATTGTTCGAGCGGCAGCTGCAGGCTCTTGAACTTCTGCATCTCCACGCGACCGGATTGCGGCGAAGATGGCGGATTAAGAACTATATTTGTCAATTTGATAAGTAGAGATGCAGACGGCGATATAGAAGTCTTTGCAACATATGGCGCAAAACCAATACTAGATCGTTCAAGTGGAGTTGCTCATTATAACTGTTTCTAAAAACCATTTTTTCCAAGTGATCTCAGTAATATAGGACATTAAATATGTATTTTTTTTACATATGTCCATGTTTGTTTTATTTATAACTCCCAACAAAGAGCACCTTGTGTCCACCGTATGAACCGTGACCTAGAAAATTAGCACGGAAATATTTTCTGCCTATCAAGTTCAGCTACGGGAGTTGGTATTAAATATAAAGCTAACAGATTTTTCTTTCCTAGAATGGAGCGGGAGCTGAATCAGCTGCGCGACCAGCTGACATTGTTCGAGCGGCAGCTGCAGGCTCTTGAACTTCTGCAT
>JALPQI010017860.1:0-29013 GCA_025490895.1 Thaumatotibia leucotreta
GCCCAATCGCCATCACTGACTTGGCTACTTTGAGCCAGGCATGCTAGCACTCCTAGCAGTAGAAGTGCTTCTTCCTTCATCTGTAAATATGATCAAAATATTACACCCTATTGTAATTTTAAAACATGTTATTTCCTATTATATATACCCTAATAGTAAAGTAATCTCATGTAATTGTACCTATGTACGAGGGCTGTTCCGAAAGTTTTTATTTGCTCCGGTTCTATTCATGCGATTTAAATTAAATTTATATCATTGTGAGGGACATTTCAATACTTATTATGGTTAATAAATTTATGCATGTAATGGGAATAGTTTTTTTATTATATTTTTTTTACAAAAAGCTGTTTTGTATGAAATTTAACATTGTATGGAAAATTTGGCCATTTTTGACACATTGAAGCATATTTTGTATAAAAACCTTTGAAAGCCGTACTTAAATATACCCGGGATAAATAATTTATTTCATTTTACGTTTTTTAAATTATAATTGAAGAGCAATGATTATTGATTGAATGATGATTTTTACAATATTCGAAATTCCAATTTTAGAGTTTAGGATTTTTTTCGATGCCTACTCATTTATGATTAAAGTAAAGAATAACACGTAATTTGTACTTAAAAATAACGGAAATATCTTCAATTACTAGTACCTATAAAATAAAATAGTTTTATAAGCGAATGATGTTCATAGCATCTCATTAAAAAAGTGTCTTAAAAACCGGTATCATGGTCATTGGAGTAAGGCTCGACACGTTTAAGTAGAACAAAATAATAAAAATATCTGAAATCTTTACTAAAACAAATTTAAACCGCCTAAAGCGTCATTGAAATATCCCTCAAAATGGTGAAGTTTTATTGAAATCGCATGAATAGAACCGGAGCAACTAAAAACTTTCGGAGCAGCCCTCGTAGGTCATGACATCAGAAATAAGTATTACTATTATTATAGTATTACTTAGTAGAAGAAAAAATAATTCTTGATTTATGTGGTATTTTAGTGGTATTTTATATTACTCAGTCTCGGATTATTCAACTTACACGGGGATAAAATTAGTTATGTTATTTTTGACATGACGAGAAGAAAGACAAGAACGGGGTTATTATATTCAAATATTTTATAACCGGATTTCATAAAAAAAAATCGTTTATAACTCTAAGACGTTATCAATAGAGTTAGAGATCACAACTGTGAAAATAACTAGTAAAGTTCGTGATCGGCTTGCAAAGGGTTTGTACAACTTTTTACTATTACCAGAATTATCATACCCGAACTCTTCGCGTAAAAAATCTTTGTTCTTATTATCTACTTCATAAATGTAATGTGTAATGAAAACATGTTCTACAGTATGCTAGTAAATATTGCAAATGGCTCAAGTGATTGCTGTAATACCGGCACTTCGCTTTTACCTATTTTCATAAAAACCGCAATTAGGCATGTGGTACGGGTACGTGCACCAAGATGGTTATTTCGAATAATAGTCGCTAAGGCTAGTTACATTGGTGGCTAGTAATAAAACTAATAAACAGGTAGTTATAGCAACCACGTCGAATATTCAGAACGAATCATATTTTACATCTACAGGTTGGTATCGTAAAAGGCTATGATTATGAATATTATAATAGGGTTGATGCATTGTGTTATATTTTATGACTTATGACAAACGTAGATAAAACATTAAAATATGTCCTTTAAATAAATATTTTTTTAGAAAAATAATAATAGGTTAGGTTAAGTAGATTATTTAGAATGAATGTATATTGTACAGTTTTGAAAATAAACGAAGTAAAACAATAAAAACAATTATAAGAATTTAAAGCTTAAAAACTTAAAAAAGCGGTATTCATGCACATGCACAATCATGTCAAAGTAGCATTTTCTCGTTTTTTCCATAGTACACCTACCTACCGCTTTGACGTCATAATTTCCTATATAGGTAGATTTGTTAGTGCCACTTAGTGCCTTCAAAAGGCACTGTGCGAAGTTAAAATTTCAGACCTTAAATTCGACTTTTGTATTCATTGAATGCATCAGGTCCCACATAGATATTATAGATAATTGATATTCAAAATAAACCGGTACAGTAAATAATAAAATGGAAACAAGCCTTTTGTGCTAGGTACCTCGAATAAGATTGATAAGAAATAAATCAGCAGTGAACGTCTTTCGGCTGATCCGATAAATGATGATGATTGTTGTTGTGGTTAATTTTCCACCTTCATAAAATAAAAATAAAATCATTAACTGCTTTGGTAATTTACCTGACTATGTTGTATGTCGATATAAAGGACAACAGGTAGCTAGGTTAGGTCGATCACCTTTATGAATGAGGATAATTATTTGTTCGTTTTTAATGCGGGAAAATGACATATTATTTTATATACACCGTGTTTTTTTAATTCCGTTAAATTTAACAGGCTGCTTGGTTCGGTAATTGGAGCTACCTGGTATATAGCTTTTAGTTGAACTCGAAAAAAAATCGTTTTCATATAATATATAATAAGTGAAATGGTAAGTGTGAGAGAACCTTAAGAATAACACAAAAGTTAATTTCAGATTTCAGGTGACTGGCGGCACATGTCAAAATAAGTAGCATTGGGATGTAATAAAGGTTGCAATGCACTTGTTCAGTCATTAAACTTATTTTTTAATAACTCAATTGATAACAGTAAGAGTTAAGATACTAGTTTCTTAGAGAAATAGATTATTATTGACCAAAATAAGCTTCCCTTTAATTTAACGGAAATCAATAAAACTTGAGTATAAAACTAACTAAGCCAATAAATAATTAAATCACTGTTAATGGTTAAATAATCAAAATAAATTGAAATATAAAAAAAATATTTCTGGGCCAATTTCATGGCCAATACCTATGCTATATTATAAATTATAATAAATATTGATCGCATTGCCGTAGATCCATCACAGTAGATAAGGTCGATTTAGCAATAAGTAGGCAATTATTGTGACAAAATTGATCGTCGAGCTAATTAGCTACTGATCTGAATTATGTGGCAATTTATATCTGTGGTTTAAAGTATCACATACCATAAACAAAGATATGACGGACAAGGTTAATATTATGAATATTTAAATTAGGTAATATTTAAAATGCTAGTCTACGAACATGCTATAAATTAAAAATATTATTAATATGATTTGATAATGAGCTATGGTACTTCTGGTAAAGGTATGATTAATCAAGTCGATATGTGAAATTGGTTACCATTGGACGATGCCATTCATTTTCTATTTTTCTAGTGAAATTAAGGATCACATTCTTTAAATATCCGCATATAAACACCAAATAAAAAAAAACCCAATTCAACCGATTTTGCAAGACCCCGACTTGTGCCACCAGGACTAATCTCGGAGTTAAGTAAATCCTTTCGTATCAAAAAACTTTTTGAAAATTGGTTTATTGATTCTTGGAGACATATGCAGAGTAATATCTATATTGAAAAAAATCAGCCGTGGATCTTAGAATAATTTTGGAATGACAATTGTGACCTATAAAGTACATTACTTTATAGGTCACAACCTACCTATAATAGTATTTTATGCAACAGTTGTTTAAGAGAGGTCAAAAAAGGCGAGTGGCGTAAGTAACAATTTGAGGCGAAGCCGAAAATTGTTAATAAAGACGCCACGAGTATTTTTTGACTCGGTTAAACAACGTTGCATACATTACTTTTTCTACGACTAATGATTATCACAAAATAAAACACAGTTTGTTATATGAAAATATACTTTAATTATTTTACCTATATTTTGAGCAAAACATTTCCCGTCAGCATAACGCACAAAAAAGTTCAAAGTGTTGCAGTTATCGGGGCGAAGAATCATGTACTTTTTGCAGATATGGTAATATTTCCCTGTTATTGTAAAAGTGCGATCAATTCGGTTCTTGGTGTTCATTATATGAACCACTAGCGTTTCCTGGGCATCAATAATATTTTAATTTTTTAAATCGTGTAACTCTTGCCGGCGACAAGCCCCCATTATTCCAAAAATTACAGCTACCTGTAACAAGAAATAGGAATCTAGGTGTTAAAAATCCTTACAATGTAATTAAATACAATATTTGCATACACGGAATACCTAAATAACATAATTAACCGAATATACTAGTGCATTAATAAAACAATAAAACAACAAGTATGTAACTATAGATTTACCTTGTTGAATAGATGATTCCGATCAGGTGCTTGCTCAATGAATGTTTTTATTTCATCTGGTAAAAAAGTCTTCGCTTTTTTCGTCTTAAAACCTTCTGACTTTCTTTTCAATAAAGCCAGCAACTTGGAGTATTTAGATATGTCTGTCTGGTGGTATATGTTGAGAGTTGCCTTGAGTTTTGAATATTCAACCCAAAGTGAAGACGGTTTGAATAATTCTATGAGGCTTTTAAAATATGCCAATAGGACATTCTCTGAGAATGACGAAGTCTGGTTTTCGATTCGCCACGCCATGAATTTCTTGTACGACTGATCGTAAAGATGCCGCGATTTTGTAGGCAACAAATTCTCAGTAACTGATTGTGCCGCCGTCGATATTTCTTCCGGTGTCAGAACCAAGTCCTCATCATAATCCATCTTATCTTATTATTATTAAATTTATTTTCTTCACTTCACAGTCCAAAAAAAGATGAAAAAAGAATTTTAAACAAATTTAAAGATTGCCGCACAAACTGAAAATAACAGTGAAAAAACAAATGACGGAATGTAATAGACACGGTAACGTTTTTTTTTTAAACTGTCAGTTACTGCCTGCCGGTGACGATTCTAAAACACTTGGGTTTTTTTTCCTTACGTTGGTAGCAATTATTTTAGATACGTTATTATTTCAGACAATATGAATCCAGTTGTTTGTTAAGTTGTCAGGTTTGCGATTTGTTGTAAATTGAGTAGGTATCTCTGCTAGCAGTTGCATTTTAGCGACTTTATAAGCCTAGGGTGTTTTTGAAGAATAGAGTATATAGACTTTTCTGAAATTGTGTAAGTCCAGCTTTTATATTTGTTGGCGGGACTATATAAATGACAGATAAAAGTGCCGGAGTAGAAAAAGTACATTAAGTACATTAATTACGACCTATAAAGTACATTACTTTATAGGTCACAATTATTACATTTTTGAAATAAATATAATTAATTATGTAAACGATAAATCAAGAGATAACACTAAAGTAGTAAGTAACTATATAATTAGTAGTTAGTTTACTGCAAGATAGTAAAATAATAATTTTGAAGAAGAACCATTTTGTTACATTATTAGCGAAATTTTAAAAACTCGGGTTCGATTTTTCCTTGACACTATTATTATTTAAAAAGTCGCGAGACACAAATATTTGAACTGAAATAATAAAGCATTTGAAATTATTATTAATTGTGATGAAAATACCTACAGTAGATATGTCCGAACATTAAATAAATATAAATGACCAATGTGTCAAATAATGATTTAAATAAATATAAATGTATATATCCTAAAATATTTTCTGTTCAGTAGGTATCTAAATAAAATTAGTCCTTATATGATATTTAACTTGCACTTTTCTTACCTTGTTATATCCTCAAGGTAACTGGTAGCACACGTCTGTCCATCAGGTGTTATAGCTCTTTTATGAATGCTGCACCCACGGTCACCCGAATGTATGTATAGCCGCCGGTGGATATTTTAACATATCGAAATAGATCAGCAACTTCTTGGTAAGACATTGCTCATTAAAACTTTTAAAAATACTTATCTATTATCAGCAAACTGTTTGTTAGTGGGTATAAACCCGATGTGTATCATAATGAATACGCGGTTCTTGTTTGCCGCCGTCGTGGCGTGGAAAAAATAATTTCAAATAATGCACACTTCGTTCACAAAATAATTAAATACCATCTTGCAGGTTAGATTAGGACTACGACCCCTTAATATCCTATTATTTTGTCGCGGTGACCATTATGGACAACGGTGTAGAATTGTAGTAGGAATTTTGTATGGAAGACTGTAGAATTTTGTAAGAAAAAAATATTATGTACATACTATTATTTTATTTACCATATTATTCGGATATGAAATTAGTCCTAATTTCATATTGTTGAAAAGCATTTATCTCCATAATCATCTCTATGATAAAAATTAAAACAATTCAAATTAATTTAAGAAACCTATGCAGTCTTATATGACCTCTGTTTTATTACGATATCTCTAAGTGTCATCTCAGTAGATACTTGAATGCGAGAGTACAAAATAAATGGTATAGTTCGGGAAATATTGTTTGACCGACTCTTGTCTTACTTACGACCTTTTGTTTTGCATCATTAACAATAGAAAAGTGCTAGACTGCTGATTGTCTAGTAAGTGTCAACACAAAACAAAACGTCGTAAGTAAAATAACAGTCGGTCAAATAATATTTCCCGGACTATATTTCGATGCGAGGGATACCCCACCCATTACTTGACCGTAAAAAAACTATTAAATCGTGAATAGCTGAGGCGGTGTATAGGCCGCAATACACCAACTTCATCCTCCACACACCCTACTCTAGTAGTTTGTTACGTGTCGGGATAGTTTAAAAAATTTTTTGTATCTAGAAGTACCTAGTTAGGGATTTTATTAGTAGGACAATCTCGCATGCAAATGCATGTGAAGTACAGTCGACGTCAAAGATATCATTAGGGGGTTTAGGTGCCAAAACTATATTGACACGACTTTATTGTCTTGACATTAAGGTCGTGTAAATATATTTTTGGCACTTAAACCGTAATGATATCTTTGACGTCGATTGTACACCCAACCAATTGGAAACCTAGGCCGCTCTAGCACCTTGCCAAAATGACAAGTAGTACGAAGTTTCTCACTTTGATTCATAGAATCACTTTGATATAGTTTCCCAGTGACCTAGGGGTCCAATTGGTTTTTCTGCTAGAGATACCGATGAGTGTAACTACTGTGGAAAAGGATCTATTTAAAGGTGGCGTCATGGTGGTGGATATTTTGATCAACCTGTAGATTACTTCAGATTGGTAAAAAACGAAAGTGTTCATTTCCTAACGAAAATGTCATCTTTATCACAATTACTTCTGTTTTTTTTTTTAATCACGTCTTGTAATTGCTGATAATACGATTTCTAGTTTTATTTCTGTTATTAACGTTGATAAATTAAGCATGTCTTTAATTTGTAAGCATGTCTTTTTTTTTAGTTTAGTTTGTAAGCATTAGTATCTGCAGTGGGTACAGTCAAGGTCAAGGGCATTAATATATATACACTTCTCCATACTGACCCCTTACAAATGTGTCTATATATTAATGCACTCGACTGTACCTAGTTTTTTTTTTTGATAGAAATGATATAGGTACTGTGAGTCACTCACCTCTCACCTGTGACCTACGAAACCTATAGTAAAAAAACGGTGACGAATGACTGCCATTTTTTAAGACTGCTTAAATGCCCAATTAAAATTAGTATGATTTATTGAAGAGGTTTTTCTTATAAAATTAAATAAGAAAAACCTCTTCTCATGTAAATTTTCCTTATTACTTAATAAAACAAAATATTAAATTTGACTAAAAAAAACTATCACAGACTCACCTCTTAAATTTCCTAGATCGTTATTCTAAACAGGCTGTATGTGCGGATGCTGCTATTTTCCACAGGAGATAAGGTTTTCAATCTGTGTATACTATGTTCTTATTCTCCATTGACGTTATTATACCTGGTACCCACATCACAAACCTTAATTGAGCTTACCGTGGGACTAGGTTGATTTGTGTAAGATGTCCCAAGATTTTAGTCGGCATTTTTTTTAAAACGGTCTAATTTATTTCATCATCATCATCATCATATCAGCCGAAAGACGTCCACTGCTGAACATAGGCCTCCCCCAAAGATTGCCACAATGACCGGTCCTGCGCCATCCGCATCCAGCGGACTCCTGCGACCTTCACCAGGTCATCAGTCCACCTTGTGGGGGGCCTACCCACGCTACGCCTTCCGGTACGTGGCCGCCACTCAAGAACCTCCCTAATTTATTTACATAAATTGAATCTAATTAATGATAGGATCTAGGCGAAATCGGCTGAAGTCGGATTAGATTTTTTTTTAGTTTGGTGATTATCTCGGTGCCTACTTTACATAGGTACTGTACAGTAATTTTCTTTGTAGGTACATAAGCCAATCTGCTCTAATATAAATGTTAATCCTATATGAGTACATACAGTAATGTTGCACATGCGCAAGTTGTTCGTTTAAATAACTAGTTGGTTATTTAACAGATTTGTTAAACTGGGTCTCATATACGAAGTAGCGAGGTTTTTGTACTTCAATGACACAACTAGTAGGTATTTGAATGTATTTCTTATTGTTCGTATATTTTGTTTACTTATTGATTTTGTTTTATTACGTCAAGAGAAGATATTTTTTTCGCAATGTTAATATTCATCTGCGTTAAAAACCATAATTAGGTAGGTATATTGATTCGATTCGCCGTGTGGCGACGGCAGTAAGAATACATTTGTCACCACCCCAACTCCTCCAGCGGGTGTCGTAAGAGTCGACTAAGGGATTGAAGTGTCACTGACCATTTTTTGATAAAAGATTGATGATGGGCAGCAGCGTCATCATAGTGGACACATTACTGCGATCGCCAATCCGTTTGCCCAGCGTGGCGATTATGGGCATTTACCTCCTAATGCGTCTATACGCAAAGTTAATAGGAGAGGCCTACGTCCAGCAGTGGACTATCATAGGCTGATGATGTGTGATGTGTGATTGATTCGATTCCATTAAAAAAAGTACGCTCTTTTAATTCATTGCAAATGAGTGCATCTATTTCGTTTCGAATAGTTTATTTGCATTAAATAAAAAAAAAACTTTGTATTATAGGTAGGTATAGAAATCGAAAAACGAAACATGAAATGAATGTAGGTATATAAATGAAACTACATCAAAGCAATCCTTTCCCAAGTCGATTATAATTTCATAGAATACAATGATGATCAGACTAGCAATTAATTTAGGAATAATTTAAGCGCAAGTAGCTTTTAAAAGCAACATTTATTGGATATGATATGAGCTTAAGTAGAAAGGTATAGTGACAGTACAAAATTGCAGTGACATGCTGTAACTAAGCGTCATGTTTTTCATTATCACAGGCGAGCTACACTGCTGCTCGCAATACGCTGACTTACCGTGAATTGGGCTGCGTCAAAATCGGAAAAAATATTAAATCTAGATCTAATGAATGGGCTACTTGACTCATATCAAATTTAGTGGAAAAAAATATTATTTTCTGTAGTATTTATTGAAAAGATCAATATTTTTCGATTACGGTGTATTAAAAGTGTTTGATGGGTACATATTTTTCATTGAAAAAATTGTTTTATTTTTTTTAATTTCGTACTCTGAAAACGGTGTCGGCCATGATGTGACGTCATAGGATCTTAAACTAACTTCATGTCGAATCTTATACGAGTGAAATTCGCCATGGACATGTAGGCTTGTAGCTTTGTTGTGACATTGACATAACATAAGTGACATGTCAAATGTTTGTTTTCGGTTTGAGTGACGTCACACCACAGATAATCTAAGCATTAACATGGCTAGTGTCGTTTTCGCGCGGTTACGAAAGTTTAAATTTTAAGTTATAATTTTGCGGTTTTCTAGGTCGTGAAAAAATATATTTCTATTTTTTTCCGTTAATCAGATATTGATTAATAATATACGACAAACTTTAAAAATGGGTCAAGTAGCCTATTCGGTAGTGTCACTGCATATTGAACAGCGATAGGACCAAACTTGATAGGTACCAACAAGAAATTGTCATTCATTCATTGACAGAGCGCTGCAATCAACATTATTTCCTATTCATTTAAGTTTTAGTCTAATTTTATAATTTACTTGCAGATAGTTTTACGGAATAGGTAAACTATTTGCTACCTTTACATTCAATATCCTGTTTTCAGAAAATTAATTAAAGGGTCAACAAACACCTTCACAAAGTAGTTAAAATAAAACGCCTAATTCATTTAAAGAAGCAATTATTACGAGAAACGCGTAAAGGAGGCGCTTAGCTCTGAATTGCAGTCGTACAGATTTTATTAAATACATTAAAAATAAAACATTTGTTAATTTTATTATTTTAACACTGGAGTTTCCTCGGATTGTTTTTTTTTTCTAATATAAAATAAAGCATGAAAATATTGTTGTTAAAGTTACAGTATTATAGGCTAACAGCCTGTTTCACAATCTCCGGATAAATATATCCATCAGATAAAATTATCACTATCTTACAAAAGAAAAGGACAGCTAACATTTATCTAAAAGTTATATTATTTTATTCCAGGATGGTGAAGCAGGCCCTAAATCTTCTTTCTTTAAATAAACACGTGTGCATTTTGGGTGAATTTTATATACATATCCACTTTATAAAAACTAATCGTGGGTAAATATATTTAAATTTAATAAAACATACCATGCTAAAAAACTAGTTGAAATCTGACACCAAACTTTCCTTAGATTCCAACTGTTTTGTCTAATACACGTAGGTAACTTAATGTTAATTCATAAAAAAAGTAAAAACTTATTTAATTCCTCATTAATTTTCTTATAAAATATAATCAAAGAACCACAATTCATATTTTAATTGTGTATTACAATTAGATATTTTTATACAAATTTCATTCAATATTACGCTTTCAAAGGTTACTAGATGTACCTATATTATAATATATAACAATTTTTAAATAATAATATTAGGTACGTATTCATTAGGTACTAAACAATTTGATAATATAATAATAATATACAATAATATTATATTTATTCACCAATTAAAAAATTACAAACAGTGATACCCACACTAGACATAGCCTGTATCGTGGGTATCTAGATCACACAGAGTTACCTAAGATGATTTTAATTAATTATTAAGGTTTTTTGTAATGTATGTGTGTGTATGTGTGTGGTGTGAGAGTGTGTGCGTGCGTGTGTGAGCGTATGTGAGGGTGTGCAAATATACGAAGAAAATTTAAAGATATTTAACATTTCAAAAGGACTTCTGACACTTCATAATTCATAACTCAATGACAGAAGTAGGGTATGAATATGTTTTTTTGCCTCTATACACGGTGGAATTTAATCGGTGAACAGGAACCCATTTTTCTAATTCAGTAATCGATGGCGGTCACGTTTATGTAGTACTTAAGTGGAACCAAGTTTTTTTTTTAGCATAAAAATTTTTTATGTTGAAATTAAACTTTAATTAAAATTTATTGTCACCCTACTAATGGTTTAGTCTGAAAGTTTAATACCTCTTTTCAAACTATCAGCCATGCATCGCTCTTATTTTACATAAGAATAGAGTCTATCGCAAAAATTAAAGTGTTATTGCTTATTTATGTTTTAAGTTTCTATGGCTGATAGTTTGAAAAGAGGTATTAAACTTTAATTTCAACAAATTTTAATTTGAACATAAAAAAAATTTATGCTAAAAAAAAACTTGGTTCCACTTAAGTACTACATAAACGTGACCGCCATCGATTACTGAATTAGAAAAATGGGTTCCTGTTCACCGATTAAATTCCACCGTGTATATTTGTAGCGCTTAATATCATATGTATTTGACAGTTTGCTGTAAATATGGGAAAAAGAAATTTCGAGAACCTCATCGCAAAGGTTGTATTAACACGAGGTTTGGTGAGACTGAAGATTTTTCTCTGTGACATAGCACTGTCTGGCAGGCGCCCAATGTTTCTATGCACATGTAGAATTGCTGCTCGCAGAATAAATAATCTACGAACGCTCAGGACGCGCGCTGCTAGTAAAAGTTCTGTAGTGGGATAGCGACGAGGTTTTTGCAAATATACCTTAATAATCGTTCTTTGTGCGCGCTCTAAAACTATCAGGACTGATTTGGCTGAGCCGTCCCAAGCAAGAATACAATATCCTATGACAGATTGACAAAGAGTCAAGTATAAAACTCTAAGAAGGGGGCCGTCGGTGGCTTCTCGTATAAGTTTAAAGGTGTAAATTATAAATATTAGATGTCATATACCAAAGAAAAACGACCAAGATCACCTATGTCCGAGGTGGGGACACATTTAAATAGGAGGTGCAGGCATGTAGTTAGTGCTTGCCCTTAGAGAATGGTCAAAGGCGCCTAGCCTTGTAAGGGATTGCATATACCCGAGAAATTTGACCGGTGGTTGCTAAGACCGAGTGGCCGAGGGGTACAGGCATCAGCCGCGAAAGCTGAGTACGTGGGTTCGGTCCCCACCTCGGACATAGGTGATCTTGGTCGTTTTTCTTTGGTATATGACATCTAATATTTATAATTTATATAGTATTAAGTAGTGTGACTACTGGAGAAAAATTAAAAGTACAGATCAAAATATTTAGTTAATAAATAATTTGATTTGTGTTTTCGCAATATGTTCAATAGATGGCAGCACCATCTCTCTCTAGCTATTCTAGAAAACTGTAAAGTATTCTAAATAGGAGGTGCAGGCATGTAGTTAGTGCTTGCCCTTAGAGAATGGTCAAAGGCGCCTAGCCTTGTAAGGGATTGCATATACCCGAGAAATTTGACCGGTGGTTGCTAAGACCGAGTGGCCGAGGGGTACAGGCATCAGCCGCGAAAGCTGAGTACGTGGGTTCGTTCCCCACCTCGGACATAGGTGATCTTGGTCGTTTTTGGTTGGTATATGACAGCTAATATTTATAATTTATATAGTATTAAGTAGTGTGACTACTGGAGAAAAATTAAAAGTACAGATCAAAATATTTAGTTAATAAATAATTTGATTTGTGTTTTCGCAATATGTTTTAAAGGTGTAGATAAGTTTGCACACCCTACCTGCAGTTGTTAAAATATTAAATATGTTTTTTGAAGTTCAAATTCTCGTCAATTATTTATTTGAGCGAGCTGGTCTTTTCAATAAAGTTACACAGACAAGTAGAACCTTGCAAGTTAGATAGTAAATTATAATTTGCACGGAAAGTTTTATTTTCTCTGTCATTAAAATTAAGAATGATAATGGAAGACGACGCTCTCAATGAATTAGGCGTCAAGATTTTTATTTAAATAATATAAGTGCATTTAAATAATATGACTGCAAAAGTGTTATCCACTTCATAAACTAATTTTTATTTTTTTATCAGTTTGGCAGACTTTAATGTAAACTGGCTTTTGATAGCTGGTTGTCAAGATAATAAATACATAAAATTGGTAAAATATTATATAAAGCGAAATAGGTAGTACGAAATAGGTACCTTCTGAACTAATTAACTGACGTGCACAAATAAGTACGCACGTGTGTTGTAAAATAAACGGTAAACGAGCAAAAGAAAATATTGCGAGTAATTGGAAACTGAAAAAATTAAGATGTACATGTGTACAATTTAGGTCATAAATATCTGTACACCATCTTAACACATGTTTCACAGTTGGGATCACGACCCCGTAATCACCCTGTATATGTCTGGAGCATTAGGTCTAAAATTGTATGTGTGTTTATGCTCTTGACTGTATATTTCAACTTAGCTCAATTGATAGAACACAATAATTGTTACAAATAATACATAATTATTGTAATGTACCGATCAAATAATCCAATAATAATTTGAATTTTAAGAGTATCCACTGTCTTGCTTACACTCCTATGTTCACGAGGTCAATTGTAGGCTAACGAGGTATTAAATTAAGTACTTAGATAATTATTTCAGTTCACGCACTGGATAGGTTTTGTAGAAGTACCTTAACCATTCTGAGTTGTTGATGAAATGAGTAACTATTTAACTTGATGAGGATAGGTATTTAACCAATTTAAGTCATTCGTATATAGCCGAGTGCAGAAAAATGCATGTCTGGATCGCAGACAGTCTTCTTTACCGCTTCTGTTGTATCAGCATATAGAATACGATAATTGTAGTCATAAGGATTCAAAGGGCCGGCTTGATACATAGGCAGCCGATTCGAAATCACCCAAACGCTTTGCTGCTCCTCTTGATCAACTTTGATATCATTGGGAAATATTAATGTCTCTTCATTCTCTGCTACCACACCCCTCGACCTTTTATTATATGGCTTGTGTGTATCCCAACAGCCAATACTATCTCGAGACACCAAACCGTAGAACATGACTCCGCGCCTATCAATAGCAGATGCCGATGACTGTCCAGAGAGGCCTCTACTCTCACCAACTAAATGGAATTCTGACCAACTGTCGTTCACTCGTACACTCTGACGCAAAACCGTTGTTGACACATAGAATTCTCTGTAGCTCGACATAGCGTGGAAAAACAAAAGCCGGTTACCAAAGGAGTCCAAAGGTGACAGAGCTAATCCAAAAATACCATCTGCCCAATGAAAATTGAGACCATGTAGAGTGTAGTTGGAAGCAAGAGGGTCGGGATAAAAAATAGGATTAGAAAATCTCCAAAAAGCACCGTCACTTTGTCTGAACACTAGAAGCCCGAATCGCCAAGTATCAGCTATATAGACGTGTAGATCCTTGCAGTCTTCGGTGCGAGTGTCCACAATGATATTCGAAAATAGCGAGTCTTGAAGTACATACTTGTTTGGAATTGTGTATCTTGCAATGAGATCGTCTGTTCTCAAGTCAAATACTACTATGCTCGGTGGACATAATTGCTTTGGGTTATCTTGAGAGTCGATTTGTCCGGAATCTAGAACCCAGAGTCGTCCGCAGGGGTCCACGTTTATTCGAAAAACTGAAGTCAACCCACTACAGTTGTTAGATTCATCTGTAAGAAAAGAAAATGAATAATGCAACGGGGAAAAACAAATAATGAACGCTTTCTCGTTGGATACGCTATAAATTGATTGTTTGAATGAAAGAAAAAAAGGATTTCCTTGTTCTAGCCAGTGAGCATCGAGCAAGTTTAGGCAGGTTTAGGTAAGTACTTAATCGTTTTTTGTACCGTTAGCAAACTCTACCTCTTTTGTAAATGGGTTGTATAATTTAGATATCATTGTGCGGGTTGACACAAGATAAATTGATATTAAAATTAAAAAAAAACTTAGTCCTTTTATAAAAAAAAGAACAAAATAAATAGTGACTCAAGTGAATAATGTAGTTTTAAACAATAATAAATGTTATATTGTGGATTTTTTAAATGGAGGTTTGACAAAAGTTTCTGTATTTAATACAAGCAAGAACAAATAAATAAATAAATATCTTGGGACATCTTACAAAATCGACCAAGTCCCACGGTAAGCTCAATTAAGGCTTGTGATGTGGGTACCGGGCGACGACATATATAATAGATAGATAATTAAATACATAGACAGCTATGACCAAGGAACAAATATTTGTGATAAATAAATTCACAAATAATGTCCTCGCCGGGATTCGAACCCGGAACCTCCAGCTTCGTATTATTTCTTTAATTCCATTGATATACATACATTAATACCCACTTTAATAATACTCGACAGTGAGTTAGTTTTTCAACCGAATCAATATTCCGGTTTAATGTGCCTTTCCGCTAGACGGAATACCTACTGCTGACATGTACATACGGATGCATTTGTTATCCACTAATCACATTTACTCAGCATAATAAGTACAAGTATCAGATATGTACTACGCCACAAGACAATTCATATTTATTAAGACCGAGCCACACCGAATGATTGTACAGCACATGCACGTGCGCGTCTGCGTGGCGTGCGCGTTGTAGCGTAGCAAATAAATGGCATAGTAAATGGTAAACAATAAAAGCTTACTGGCAAACGCTCTGTGGTACGACCAATCCGGGTAAGGTCGGAGGAGCGGCGAAGCCACGCCGCCGGAGCGAGGCACGGTGGCCAGCGTGGCCGGTATGCCTCGCCGCCACGCCGGCAGCGTCACCCACACGCGGGACCCGTATACCTCCAACCCCAGCGGTAGCACGTTCACTGGATTATATTTTCTGAAACGATACACAGCATAAGATCAGCGGCATGTATCAGGCAGGCGGGTATCCGGCAGCACATCATTATATTATGTATGCACACATTGAGCACAATGGGAACCGGAGAAAAAGTTAAGGATTTAATTACAGCGATCTAGGAGCATTCCATGAAAACGTTTCGTAAGCGACATAGTCTTTTCAATACTTTTGAAAAATTATATTAGTAAGCTGGGTTACAGTATAATAATATCATATCAAGGCTTTAAGATTGACAGTGTTTCCTAGCAGCTAGCATATTTTATTAGGGTAGCTACCATAGCGACACGTAAGCGACAAAAAGTAGATGTTTTCATGAAATGATCCTCTAGTGAGGCTGAAATAGGGTTCCGTTGTTGGTCAAAAACGGCTAGGTAGATTAAGATCAAAATAGTTTTAAGTTAAATTGCTAATAATTAGCATAATTTAAGTTATCTTCTATTTATCCGCTGGACTTATCAAGCTAATATGAAATATCATTTTAAAATTAATAATTATTCACTTATCGATGACTTTAAAATCGGAAGAAAGTGCCTAGTTAATTGACGTTATTGTCACCGCGACTTCTATGTCTGCTTAGTACATTTATTATCTACCTACGATGACCGAAGCGCACGTAGGCATTAGTAAATTATCAATTATCATTTACCAGATTGTACCTAGTAATGATTGCCTGTACTTTTAACGGAATAGGAATCTAATATTGTGAAGTTGTTCAAAAAACATTGTTGTCATTGTCACCATTTTTTAGACTTAATTAAATTTCGAATCAATTACATATTATGTAGGTTGGTAAAATTGAATAAATTTAAATACCTACTATGTTTTACCCACAAAAGTTACCTGCAATTGCATCAAATTTATAACATAATATACACAATTATGTAATGCATTGTACTGCGAAAATAATATTTCAGCTATTAGGCAGTACCCATTAGTTATGTGTTAAATGAACGTAGTGAATTTAAATTACCCGGAAAATTTTAAAAAACGCGATGTTACTCATACCATACCTGTACGACACGTACATGCATAGTATGCATACCTACTTGCTATTATGTAATTACACTCTGAATAAGGTGCAATGTTTGATTACCAGTAAGAGAAGATAAATGGGACTATAAAAAGAGATGGTATTTAAATGCAGGTTCATTTTATGGGTCTTGCTCTGATTTAATCTAAAATAACTGAGATAAGAATAATTTTGCTTCAATTAAAGACGAATATCTCACACATGAATATTAATTGCACATAAGTTATTGCCTTTGTAAGAATTACCACACAAAAATCATCTTGTATGAATAAACATCAAGTATAAATTACATAATCATACTAGTATATATGTGTATGGTTGAAATTAATTGCTCGTAAGAGTCATTTTGTAAAATTAGTGGAAATCCGATGTTTCTCTAAGCTACCTGTAATTATTTCGCAACTGTAGGTAATGTATATTACGATAATATCACAGGATTTGACACGATATTTATTAAATTAATTTTAGGTCTCGATTTCAATTCCAACGATTTAGATCACCTGGATGCTTAGCCAAGTTGCCAATCGCTAGCGCTTGCTAGCGCATCGTAGTTTTCCCTCTCTGTCACTCCTTCATATTAGTGCGACAAAGAGGTAAAACTACGATGCGCTAGCGATTGGCAACTTGGCTAAGCACCCAGTGGCTTAACCTCCTTCCGCCCAGACAGTAATATTTGCCAATGAAATTTGGATTCACATTGTAGGAAATAGAGTAAAATTTCTATTGTTTCCGGAGACCATTTTATAGGTCTCTGGGCGGCTAGAGGCTATTTCACCATAATTACAAGTGTGACAATTGTAAAATATCACTCTTACTGACGTCACGGAGGTCGTAGGTTACGGCTACCGCTTACTATCGGACGGTCCATGCTCTTGTTTGCCACCAACATAAAATTAAACGTTGTTATTTCGTTAATAAACTACTTTTTATTTTCCGAGACCCGTGACAATTGTCGCAAGGTTTAGTACAATTTTCAATAAATCTTGACATGAGGTTCGGCTTAAATGTCGGAATTTCGCTACAATTGTCGTTTTGTTTGCGACAATTGTAATTTTGCTTCGCAAAAAAGTAGTTATTTGCTGCTGATTTATTTAAATTCCTGTACTACATTTTATGTTGTACAGGCCTGTTTAAATACGTAGCTGAGAAAATACTCCAACTAATTCATGTAATTTTAAATGTCATGTTTTTTATAACATGTAGCAATACATAAGTATAATTATTGTCAATTAATGTCATGATTACCAATTCAAATGAATATAATATTCCAATATTTCAAAGTAATTCTGCTAGGTGACTAGAGATTTTCCCGTCAACGCCTCTTTAATCTAAGGTACATGGGTAACATAGGTACAGTCGACATCAAAAATATTATTACTGTTCAGGTGCCAAAAATATATTTACACGACTTTATTTGACAATATGATATTATGATAACTTTGACGTCAACTGTACTCGCCAACAAGTACGATCGGTCCAGAAAAGCTATAAAAAACTGTCACTACTCTTAGCAACCTCGTATGTCAGTATTGAATCAGAACTGAGATACGAACTTTATTTTAAGTAGGCATTTGTTACTTAGTGACTTTTGCTTGTCAACCGACGAAATAAGGGTAGTTTCTATTTGTTTTCGCAATTAATTAGTGTACCTATACTTAAAATGTATCTATATGTATAGTCGATATACATAATTAGCTACGAAATAAAAGAATCAAAAACCGACTTCAACTGATTTCTCCCAAATCCCATCAACAGACCCCAACTTGGGCCAACCGAACCAGACCAGACCATTTCGAAGTTATATCCGTCCTCGGAGATATCGAGTAGGTAGCATCTAACATACAAAAAAAAATTTCGAATTGTGAACCTCCACTTTTTTGGAGTCGGTTAAAAAGGATTCATCATCATCATCAGCCTATGATAGTCCACTGCTGGACGTAGGCCTTTCCTATTAACTATGCGTATAGACGCATTAGGAGGTAAATGCCCATAATCGCCACGCTGGGCAAGCGGATTGGCGATCGCAGTAATGTGTCCACAATGATGTCGCTGCTGCCCATAGTGACACTTCGATCCCTTAGTCGACTCTTACGACACCCGCAGGAGGAGTTGGGGTGGTGACAAATGTATTCTTACTGCCGTCAGCACACGGCCACCAAGGAAAAAAAAAAGGATTACCCAGTAAGAATGGCATGTCGGCGGTGCATAGTAGACGGGAACTCGAAATCGATGCGCTGCCACTTGTAGAGCGTGCTGAAGGGCGGGGTGTCGAGATCCGCCGGGATGCTTTGCGCGCGCGCAAGCCCCAGCATCGTGAGCCATAGCGTCAACCCGGCGGCCTGCGTTGCTCCTGAAACGGAATACATTCATTGGCTTTTGCTGATTTGCCGTTCCTAAATCAAAAGGAGTCTTAATGCATAAATACGATGTAAAAAAATATGTAGTTCTGATTAACGTAAAATGGGGTCCATATCGGCACTTATACAATTTTTTCTTCGAATATTTTTACTAATACCGTTTTTTACTCATAATCATCATTACTCCGAAAATTTTTTCTCATACTTTTTTTCTTACTAAAAATTATACTTCTACCTACAATGTTCATAACGATTTTTATTTCGAAATTTTATCCTCCTAAAGTCGTCAAGTAGATTAATCTATACTCATAAAGTTATTTGAAATAAATTGTTTATTTATAAACATTTTCCCATTAGGTTCACTCTGTTGTGGTATAATTCTTTTATGAATAACATAAACTATGTAGTCATAATGGGCTTTGTGCAGAAACTGTTGTGACATACTCAACTTTAGCATATTTCTTTGTGGCAGATTTCGAGTTGTTCGAATATTATTCGAGCATAATGTCGATGCTCCTATTTATGATGAGGCATAATCTGGATGTGCAAAAAGTATCGGCATAGTTTGTTTTAGCATAACAGAGAAGGAATAATTACAACCTCTAGGTAGTAGTAATATTCTATACGTTACTTACTGTGTTACTGAGCTGAGTACTTTCCAAGTTGCTAAAAAAAAATAACCTCGAAGACTAAGGCGGGAGCAAAGCTCCCGCCTTAGTCTTCTAACCTAACCTATCCGAGTCGGATCTGCCCCGGAAGGTTTTGTTCGCTCGCTTCGCTCGCTCACTGCAGAAATTTTCACCCTCACAGCAAATTCTGCCTGACGAAAAAGGCAAGTTTCGAACATGTGGCTACTTGCCCAAAAAAAAAATGCAAATCTAATTTCTGTCTTATAACACTCGGCGTAATTAATGATATGCCAAGATAGTTTCGGACAAAATAATATTCGAAATATTGTCATTTAAGCCAAGTGATGTTTCTGTCTCATTAAGTTGATGCCAAAATAGATTGTACCAAGTCTGTTATGTCCTAAGCGTTTCGGACAAAAAAAGTTTAGAGGGAACCCGTTTAGTACAGTACCTACTCTGCCACAACCTGATTTGTGCAGGTAGCTAGTTTACAGTAATAGTACGATTTATATTTAATTAAACAAAAATAATTCATACATAAAACCAGTACAGATAAAAATAAATACCTATAACATTAGAATATATAGCATAAAATAAGTATAGTGAAAAATTATATAAACATAAAAGTTAGTACCAAAAATATGTATGAAAAACAATATTATGAACATAAATAATTCTATGTGATGATGATTATGAACAAAGATTATTCTAAATACCGATCATTATGAAGTTAAATTGTATAAGAAAAATTTTCGGAGTTCCAATAATCTAAGTTGCAATTTTATAAATACTTTGGCGCACCCCGTAAAATGATATCGTAGATGAAAAGAGTGCATGTAGGTAAGTTTGAAAAAAAAAAACCCTGGATTAAAACCAGCCTAGTTCGAATCAAAGGGCTTCACACCATTATCAATTTATAATAAAAAGTCACGTTTATTATGGGTAAAAAAAAAATATTTTATTCTATTATAAGAATTCTACACCATTAAATATTGCTAATAGGACAATAAATAGTTGATATTTATTCTTATGAATAAGGATCAACAATATGAATATTTTATGAATACCTATCTTGTAAAGTTAAATATACACTTATGTAGGTATACCTCTGCAACTGCATAATTACATGATAGATTTTTATGGAAGATGCTACAAAAGCCTTGCCACGGAAAGACAAATTTAATGAAAAAATAGGTACCGTAAAACTACACAACTATAGTGCGGGGTCCCAACTCTAGTCCAGCTCACTTGTCATACAAAACCAAGCCGGCATCTACTAGTAGCTACATCTACCACATTATATTGACACATTTCCATTCACCGACGTTTATACTTACTAGATCAATACACGATCAATAGATGCCGTTCTTATTTGAGTCAGTCTGTCGCCGCAAAGAATTACCGGTCGAAACGTGTTTTGTGAACTCCGCAAACTTTTATTTGAAAATACAAGTTATAGTGAAGCCTACGACCCACAGTTGGATTCATATGGAAGGTAATGTTTCTTACATTAAATTAACGTATAATTTATTACATAAATGCACTGATTTAAAAAAATATATATTTTTTATTAGGATCCTACCCTCGGGTCTCAACTATAGTCCTATTGTATTCTTGGACCATATTTAAAACCCAACTTGTTTTGTTGTAGAAAATGATGTCACGAGACAAATTAATGAGAAGAAAAGCTGGAGGACGGCCTTATAAATGTTATAGTGTCCGTCAAATGGAAATATGTCTTGCGGATATCACAAATAAAACCCTTACTCAACGTGAAGCTGCTAAACAATACAAGATTGCGGCCAAGGGCGAAAAAAGAAGCTCAATGTTCCGGCGGGTAAAATAAGCATAGCTGTAGAAAACGTGGTACAAGCTACTTCATTAAAAGACAAGGGACCTAAACCAAAGACAGGAAAACAACCTTCTTCAATAAAAAAAAAACCTAAACGCAATCCTACAAAAAATAATGTAGAGTCCTCTTCCGAATCTGGTGACGACTTCGAAGTTAAGTATGACTCAGACTCGACCATGGGTATCTCGAACGAGTTCGCCGATGAGCCTCTAGCTGATATTCTGAAAACAGAGGATATCCCGAATTCTACGCAGTTTGTTCCCAAGCCAGGTGACTACGTGTTAGTGGAATACGAAGGAGAACAGTGGCCAGGCCAAGTCAAAACAGTGGATAAAGATAGGGCGTCTGTTAACTGCTCTTGGAAATGTCCTGAGAAACCAGACTATATTTTATCCAATGGACAAGATAATCTCACCAATTAAAACCCCATCAAAACTACGCACGAAGCGTGCATTGTTCCGAGTACCGGAACTCGAGCACAAATGGCGAATACCAAAAAAATAAACCTATGTTCTTTGTCAATTGTTGATTTTTAGACAGATTTCATTAATACTGAGTACGTTATAAAAGTTTTTTTGTTGTTTTTGAGTTATATTAAACAATTTAAACATATTTGCTGATAATTAAAAAACAAATATGTGACTGATTTTTGTGATACATAATTTGATAGAAATAAATGTCTTGAACTCATTTTTTGTATTTTTCTGTTATAACCATACCCTTAACACTAAAATAAAACTCTCAGCTATGGTCCAAAATGCCACAATACGCATTTTCAGTACAATTTAAAATTTGGCCTATAATTGACAACATACCATACAACAATGGTCCAAGTTTATTAAAAATAAAAATAAAATGTAACAACAATTTTTACCATTTTCATTTATGTTTATTAATTAACTACATCCTACCACATCTCAAATAATTGAGAAGCATCTCATACGAAATTCCATTAACGAAAAGGAGAAGTACGAAATAGAAATCCGAAAAATCCGGACTATAGTTGTGTAGTTTTACGGTACCCAAGCATGATGTATTTTTTTCTCATTCTTAAAAATAGTGAGGGCTTTTTCCATTGCATTTACAATTATGAGTTTTAAACTTTTCTCTTCGTAATATCTACCTCCAATATACGACCTCCTAGTTTACCTACATATACAGGGTGGTCCAAACCTTGACGTCAAAAATTTTTTTTTTAGATTCCTCACGTCATAAGCTATCAGAATATACCCCATGTATGTTAGCCGATTTTTTGTAGTTTTCGAGTTATGAATTTTTGAATTTTTTTTTTGAGAAATTCTGGAATGAAGAAAAATATTGATAAAAAAAACTATTGGGTTTTTTAAATATTTTCTTTTTGTGAAAGTATTACTTCAAATAAAGCATTTAATGACAAATAAAATTGCGTCCTCACTTTGATACAAGTAGGATAAAAAATACAAAATTCAAAATTTTACGTTAAAAATGCATCAAAATAGCATTAATGTACTTAAATAAAAAAATAAAACATATCCCAAGGATTTTTGGTAATGTAATGACTGCCCTAGACCTTAAACCTTCGTAAAAGCCAAAAAAAAGTGATACTTAATAATGAAGATTTTTCGGAGTAGTCTGTCAAATAAACTACTACTACTATTAAAAAAACTTAAAATTTTAAAGTAGTAAAAAATGACTTGAATAACTATACAAATTGAGTTTTCGTGGTATTTTCTGTCTTTGTTTATTGATAAGAACAACAGAACAGACGAAATTTCACTTTATTTTTAAATTAAAAATTTAGAAGTTTTTTTTTAAGTTTATTTGACCGACTACTCCGAAAAATCCTCATCATTAAGTATAACTTTTTTTTTGCTTTTACGTAGGTTTAAGGTCTAGGGCAGTCTTTACATTACCAAAAATCCTTGGGATACGTTTTATTTTTTTTTATTTAAGTACATTAATGCTATTTTGATGCATTTTTAACGTAAAATTTTGAATTTTGTATTTTTTATCCTACTTGTATCAAAGTGAGGACGCAAATTTTTTTGTCAGTAAATGCTTTATTTGTAGTAATACTTTCACAGAAAGAAAATATTAAAAAAACCCAATAGCTTTTTTTTATCAATATTTTACTTCATTCCAGAAATTCTCAAAAAAAAAATTTTCAAAAATTCATAACTCGAAAACTACAAAAAATCGGCTAACATACATGGGGTATATTCTGATAGTCCATGATGTAGGGAACCTAAAAAAAATTTTTTGACGTCAAGGTTTGGACCACCCTGTATACCTACATAGGTACGCAATTGACTTACTCACTGTGAAACATTTTTAAAACATAATTCCAGATCTGATGCGGTAGCACTGTCTGACACCACAAGTTGACTAAAATCAATTTCATGCGATACGGTGTTTTATATATTATGTTTGACAATCGTGTATACTATCGTCAGCTCGAATTCTCATCGAAAAGACGACACTTGAATTAAAAACAATAACTTAACGTGGATCATTGCTTGATAATAACAGCGCGCTGGTCGATTCAATTCAATTTGGTATTAGTACAAGCATGAAAATACACCATGTCCAATAAGTTCGAAGACATATTTTACCACAGTTCTAAAATATAAAGGAATCACAGGTTATCAAAAATGTAAAGTAAAGAGTATATTCATCTTAGGACTGATTTTTCAATTGCCAGTTAACAGTATCTGTCAGTTAAACGCTAGCTCGATCCTATTTTGACTGAAGACTTTAGAAAAGGATAGTTATAATTTTAACTAACGAATACGTTTATCTGGCGATTGAAAAATCAGCCCTTAATAAAATACAACCACAAAGGATGTGTCATCCCCGCAGTGTCTAAGTAAAAATGAGTGTAAAATACCAACAAAATACTTGCTCGGTACGCAGGAAGTTAGGCATAATATATCTTCGGTTATAATATGAATTAATGTACCTAACCACCAAAATGACGAAATTGAGTTAAATATACCGTTCGACTGCAAATTTCCTGCTCTATCGAACGGTGTATATAAAATATTGATATTCAGAAAAAAATGTTGAATACGTTAACAAATACTTTACCATTTTATTAGGTTTCTACGTTTTTTATTAACGTATGTGAAGGTTTCAAAAAATCATAGACAATATTTTAACGTTAGTACGAATTTGTAAGTACAAAATATGTTCTTCCTAATGTACTCACCACATTTTTATAAATGTCAATGCTGTAAGCGTCATCTGTATTGTATGGCTCATAAGCAATTCGGTTTCAATTTGTGAGTTACACTACATTACGAACTCCACTTTTGATGATTTTCATTAAATTATGAACGTATCTCCAATTTTTTTTTTAATATATAACGTAAGCACCAGCCATTTCCTGAACTACAACTGTGGTCGCAGTTAGTAACTGTGCGTCAAATAGACCTTCAAAAATAAAACAAACAAGATAATCATCATTTCAATAGGATAATTAACTAAAACGATACAACCTGTTCGCCCAACCTCAAACATTACAATACTTTATAAATGTAAAATTCGTTATTGGGCCCTCCTGAAAAGTTGTGGCCTTTGGCCCCTTTTTTTGGCGTATTTCATTTACATCAATTATCAAAACCCTTGCGATACAGTATGGGAAAGCTGTCTGTATCATGGGCACCTTGCCGCCCCGGGGAAGGTTTGGAGGTGATCCAGTAGATTTTATAATTTTATAGGTTACTTTGGTTTTCATTTTATAGTTAGTTTTAGTTATTTTTTTAAGTCAAGTTTAGTACTTTTTAAAGTTAGATTTTATTATTTATTGGTTAGTGTAATTTATCTATAACTTTTTTAATAAGCAGATGTAACTAAAATATACGCAATAATCAGTGTTTATAGTTTTATTTAATTAAGTATACATTTTAAAATCATATCGATTAAGACGATTAATTACCTCCCTAGTTATTGTTTGACCTTATAGGATCACTCGTTTTCAAGTACCGATTTGGCGTTCTTACGCAATGGTATTTTATCTACGTATTTAGGTGGATAATTTACTTTTACAGATGAATGGAGAGTGGAAAATACTACGGCGTCTTGACGGTAGGCTGGCCGAGCTAATTACAATCAGTGATCAACACTTTCTAGAGATCCTTACCGCATAATAACACTTCTGTGTAATTAAGCTTTGATTACCTGCTTCAATAGTTGATAGTTTGGTTCATTGTTTCAACATGTAAGCTAAATCATGTGTTTAGATTTATTTTTCTTGTAGGTAGGTAGGCAACTTATTGTTTTATGTAGGAGCATAAATTTTCATTATTTTTATTATATGTAGACAATAATTGCTATCGTTATTTCAAAATATTATACAATTAATCAAATGAAACCAAAATACGTTTATTTTAAATTCAGAATATTATATAAGAATAAAAAAAAAGGATTTTAAGGTAAAATCATATTGAATATCGTATTAACAGTTTTACGATTCTCGCGAGCGACGCATGCAAGCAATAGCGCGCCTAGAAAATAAGTGTGATGAAAATAATAATATAATTATTGTGTACCTACACATTCAAGGAAATCGATTCAGGTGTCCTTTTTCCATCTTGTCTCTACAATTTTATTAAGGTCGAAAAGGTACGCGAGTAAGTTTCCTTTACCGTAACGTTTAGCTATGTAAAACTGATTAAGTACTACATATTTTAACGCTGCATCTAACCAGTTAGCTAATCTAAATTATGAGTTTCATATAATACCGTAACTAGCAGAAGTACTTGTAACGAAATATACATGTAAAAAAAATAGATACATACTTGGGCAGTGAATAAATAACCAAGAAAGTCATATAATCACTGTATGCTTAGCGTGATTGAAACCTTCGTATAAAAAAATACGATTCGATCTTGACCTGCTTTAGGTTTTAGTGTTTGTTTATTTTAACAACACGGGGTTTGATGGCACCGCAGCTCAGTGATAATGGCTTTTGCTAGAGCAGATCGGCTGGCCACGCACCGTGCACACCATGGCAGGCAAACTACCGCTGTGAGTCAAGTTAAGCAATAATAGGGCTTTTGACTTCGAAGATAAGAACTTCAACATATCCCACGTAAGTTGGCAAGTCGGCACTATCTTGCGTGGAACGAAAGAGCTGATAATATTACTAGTTTATCAGCTCGTACGTCATTTCGTGTTAACTTGGTATTTATATTAGCATCCAACTTTTCACGTAACGCAGATCGGATTGATTTAGAATGTGCTCTCGCCGGAATATAACGAACATTTATCGTTTCCGTGTAATTTTATACTTCAATTGTTATGGCTCGGTTTAGTAAAAGTAGTGCTATACTAATGTGTAATTTTAATATATGGATTTTATTATGACAATTAATTAATACCATTGCTACTAGCTTAACTTCTAGAAGCCCATGAAAGTGTCATGATTTATAAAATATCGACCCGCGTATTTATTATCTGGCAATTAAGAGAAATTATGATATGAAAAGTAGCTAGTTTATATTACTTATAATATAAAGACACTATGTATTTAAAAGCAGAGTAAAGACACTCTTAAGCATTTAAGATTCTTAAATGATCCCACAATCAAACCGTGAAAACTGTTTTGTGGGACTTTGTTTTTATGTCACTGTATATTTTTATGTTAATAAATAAATAATAATGATCTTGAATTCTACGCTGTAATGCAGTGGCATAAAAATAATATTTTCAACTCTTTTATTAATTCGTAGTGACCCTATGAAGCTGGAGGGTTCGGGTTCAAATCCTGGCGAGGGCATTATTTGTGTATGTATCGATTTTTTTAATGTGGTGATTATGATTCTTGCATATTAAATATTGATGTGATCCACATTGCGCATAATTTGATAGGTCTTGAAACATTATTTGGGTAAGTTTCTATACCGCTTTTAGATTACAAGTATACGTATCTATAAGTTTTCGCCGCTCTAGAAATTAACTCCAACGACGTTGCTAGCGTTCATTAAATTTAAACAAAATCTGTTAAGTGTTTTTATTGGTCAATGGCATTACATTAAATGGTTATTTTCGATATCGAATATGGCAGTCCGTGGAACGGTTTATACCGGCTACTTTCACTGTAGCACTCACATGGTCCATACTAAAATTGCACAAGAGTCGGGTAGGCATTGCTCGCTTTGCCTCCATTAATATATGTATACGTGCTAACTGCCTTATCAATAAACATATGGCTTTTTGTATTTGAAAATTGTAACACAAACATCCTTATAAGGCTTTACTACTTCCCGTATGATTACTTCTATTAAAATTTAGGAATTAAGTTTTACTAAAAAAGCTAGGCGCTTACCTACAACACATGTTTGCCTAAGTACGTATTTTTAGGGTTATACTACAAAATAAAAACAGAACTACTATAGGATCTTTCCCGCGTTTGTCTGTCTGTCTGTCCCTCTGTTACAGCCGATTTGCTCCGAAAGTACTGTACCGATTAAGTTGAAAGGCTCACATATATAAGTTGGTGACTGAACAATAGACATGGAACGTAAATAAAGGGGTAAACTAGAAAAAAAGTTTTGCATCTTGTGATGTGTACATGTCAAATGAAAGGCTTAGTGTCAGAGTTTTAAATATATTTTTTATTATTGTAAGATTAATAATATTGAAGTTCTTATAAAAAATAGGCGAAAAATGACTATTCTATGGCGAAATTATATTACGATGGCGACAGTATCTACTTGAAATTGGCATATTGATGCCTGGAGTAGATATATAAAACTAATGATCGTTATCCTCAAAAATGTGTGCCTCCACAAGATTTTATCAGAAAACATAATTACATAACATAATTCTAAACATAACATAATTATTTCCGATTTTGCAAGGAATAATATTGTATTTTCTGATATCAATATCATAGGGCATGTCAAAATAGCGGTCGTACAAATAAATTGCTTATTAGTCGATATCAAGAACTGAAATAAAACTTATTTTAAATTATAACTGTAGCCTCTTGTCTGTGATTTTTGTGATCCTAATATTTCTAAACCCATATCCCATTGTCCTGTGAATCCATCTAAGTATCGTCATTCATATTCATAACATAACATAAACTCACTTTTACCTATTTTTATTTCCGACATGAAGCAATTTATGAGGACCCTGTAGTCTCAATTGATCCACACGCTTCCGGGGATCCCAGAGCTGGCGCCTATTTTTCCTAAAGGATAAGCATTGCGA
>JALPQI010017861.1:0-20677 GCA_025490895.1 Thaumatotibia leucotreta
TTTTAAAACCAAATTAGAATGATAAACGATTGCTTCGTTCATTAAGGACTTATGATATGTGAACAATTTTACTGTTTTCTTTCCCTTTACTTTTTGGGTCACCAATTCCAAACTTACGTTACGATACTTTCGTAACGCTTTTTTAAGGTCATATTTAAGCCAATGTTGGTAGAAATTTGTTTATCGACACTAGCAACTCTTATTCTAGTAGGGCGACACCCATAAGCACACTCACTCCCATTAATTTGTTAACAAATGGTTGTCACAGTGCACGCGGCGAAAGTTTTAGCAAAAAACGTCTAAAGTGGTAGTGTGATTTTTACGGTAAGTAGTGATTATTATTAAACGGCTGTTTTTTTCATACGAAAGGGTTTAGTTTCAAACGTCAGTAGCATGTCTTATTATGTTCAGATTGCAATTATTTACCAAGATAATCAACCTTTTTTCAAATATACGTTACACTTATGTTACGAATACGTTACATTTTTACAAAACGTAACGTATTTTTTTATGTTACGTAACGAAAATATGTGGTAAAGGGAAGTGCACACAGAAATTTACTGATTTCATGAGTTTTATTAGATTTTGAATGACAGCATACTGTAACAAGTGTTTGCGTAACAAATCAAATTATTTTGTTATTTAGGTATTTTGATTTGCGTTTTTTTAAGTAATTAGCTTTTTCCAGTGGGTAATTTTACCCCCCTAGGGCTAATGAAATACAGTATAATTATTAACACGTTTAATAGTGTTAATTAATAACAGTTAAATTTCCATTTAAGTATTTATGGTGATTTATTTAGTTTATTTAGTTCCAAAGATTATGGCATTAAAACATTTATAAATCCTGTTAATTTAAGTAATTACTAAGTATGAGAAATTACATTATATGGGTTGATTATTATATCTGATTAAAACAATTATTTAGTGATAAAAATATGTTTTTCTTACGACCTTTAATTTAATCAGAGTTCATACCAGTATGAGCTGAGCTTTATAGTAACTTTCGTTGCGTTTTATGGTAACGTAACGTATTTTTTTTATGTTATGTCTGTGTCACATTCGTCAAAATCCGCGGCCTTACCCATATATGTTTTTCATAAGAAGATTATAAATTTACTTTGGTTTGAGTAACCTACCAATAGTGTCTAAGAAACATTCTGTTGCCAGTTTGTTATATATTTTTTATAGTTATAAGAAATAATAAACAGATTAGATATTCAATAAAAAAATATATAAATAAACTTTGAGTTCGAATAGAAAATACTTGTATAATATTATACAGTTTTATTTAATTTAAATACTATGTGAAGTGATCAAATTCAATCATTTATAATATTAAACTTCTTAATTCCGTAAAGGTGGAATTCTTTACCGGCACATGTGATTCTGCATACCTATAAGTTGGGACCCTTTAAACTAAGCGTGAAGAAGCACCTAGCGGGCCAGCAAGGCGGTGGCAACTGACAGGTTACTGCTGGTCTCCTGTTCGTTGCCGCCGCGATTTGGGCTCCACTTTTCACTTACAATCAGGTGGAGTGGAGCCACTTTGTTGTGCCAACATAAAAAAAGGTGCATTCAGACCAAACGAGCATTCGCTATTCTATCCCTCGCTCTACGAAATCAACCAATCACGTTTTGTGTAACGATAACGATCGAATTTCGTAGAGTGGGGGGATAGAATAGCGAATGCTCGTTTGGTCTGAATGCACCTTAATGGGTCGTTTTCAAAAATGTTGTTCGAATTTAATGAACTAAAATCACAGATCGTATCCATTTTAAGTAAAGTTATATATACTAAAGTTAATCAATAATCATACAAACTATGTGGGTAACTTCGTAATTCTCTCTCATTGTCGTGACTCGTACGATGATAGCGTGACACGACTTAGACTTGATAAAAAGACGATAAATTAAATATGGCAAACTTGGCTATTTGGCGATATGTTGTTATTCTGGCCCGAATTTCACCACATTGACAACTGCTACAATTGTAAATTTACTGTTTCTCCAATTTGGGGCGTCTATAGGCTACAGTTACCGTTTACCATCGGAAGGGCCGTGCGGTTGTTTGCCACCAACATAAAATTTAGTGCAGGAACTGTAATAAATCAGCAGTATATAACTACTTTTTTGCGAAGCAAAATTACAATTGTCACAAAAAACACGACAATTGTAGCAAAATTCCGACATATACCGAACCTCATGTCAAGATTGAATGAGAATTGTACTAAACCTTGCGACAGTTGTCACGGGTTTCGGAAAATAAAAAGTAGTTTATTAACGATTTAATAACGTTATTAGTAATAATTTTATGTTGGTGGCAAACAAGCACACGGACCGTCCGATAGTAAGCGGTAGCCGTAGCCTACGGAGGCCTGTCACGTCAGTATCAGTGATATTTTACAATTGTCACACTTATAATTCTGTTGAAATAGGCCATTGACCTCGTGGTTTGTCGCCATACCAACTATGTTCCTGGGTGTCGCATAAATATGTGAAAATTGTGAATGTCAGTCAACCCTAGATGAGATGAGATACACAAAAAATATATCGTATTCATGTATTACTGTGATTGGATTAAACTTGTGAAGTGTGAGACTAAGTTTACGCGATTATGATTCCTCTGTCGTTAAAATATGAGTGATAATCGTGAAAGTTTAAACCAATATATTTTGAGGTAGCCATTAGTCGAGAATGCTAGATGTTTGACTGATTTTGGCGTAGGTACTTACTTTATGAGATTTATTAAAACAGTACGAACATAATGAACTGGTCCCACAGAATTAGATTTGGATAGAAGAAACTAGTTCATTCATTTGTATGGCGGCCGAGCGTGTCAGATTTTGTACTGAAGTTGTTACTTGCCTATGATTTTAAATATGTCTCAGGCCCTTGAGTATTCATATTTTTTTGTGTTGTTGCAATTAATGTTACTTAAGGAGGCATTATTAATGTTTTTGTCCACTTCAACTTACAAAATTTGACGCCCGAAAGCTGCAAGCTACGATTAAAGACGGACAACTCAGTGGATTTTACTGCGTTAATTTGACACGATAAGTAGAAACGTTTGCTTGATCTATGGTATATGACATCTGTGACTGGTCCGGTTCATTATTGGTTTTATTTGGCCCCTATGCTACTCCTGTAGCATTCTAGAACTATGTCAAAATGATAATTAGTAAGAGATTTCTTACAAGCTGATTTACAATGTTACTTTGACATAGTTCCGAGCGGCCTAGATTCTGGTTGACTGAAGGTTTTCAGGTTACTTATTTGGTTGTCGACCAAAAAATCCTTCAACTTTGTTTTGTACTTTTTCTACTCAGAATCACCAGCTATTTCAATCCCTATAGGAAAAAAATGTCCCATATATATGTATTTATTTATTTTTAATTTTCCTTCGAGTTGACCAGTATAATGTAAATCGGTAACTCAATGGAATAAAATACCTCGGACACTTGTCTTACAGGGATTGAAAGGGCTTGTAATTCAAACTAGAGTGAGTACATTTTATTTGAGTAAATTCAACAGTAAAATATAAAGGTGGATTTAGACCAAACGAGCACATGCTCAATCTATCCCCCACACTACGAAATGCGTTCGTTACACAAAACTTGATTCGTCGAAATTCGTTGATTTCGTAGAGTGGGGGATAGAATGAGCTTCGCTCATTTGGTCTAAATCCATCTTTAAATTAGGAGTGGCAAAGATCTATTATTTTTCTATAATAGTTATTGGAAGTAGACATTGTGGCTTGTTGTAAGCACTGATATGTGATATGCCATTTAGTCTAGTGTTTGATTTTAATGTTGAAATACAAATATATTTCCACTCTGAAGTGTATTACCGATATTTGAACAAGTTAAATAATAAATATCCACTGAATAGATATTTTTAAACTATGCCTTAAATCTAGATAGGTAGGAATTGTATTTATTTGGTAATAAGTTTATCTTAATATTGTCTTTTATTTCTGAGAATATGTGTATCAATTATCCTGTATGAATAGAAAATTAACAAAGAATTTAATTTTAATCTGAAACGCCGCATAACTTCTCTATTTTTTTAATTTACTCATGTAGATAATGACAATGTTGTTGATTCTATTAATGTATACTAAAATTATAGGTGGGTGATTCAACTTTTTTCTGTCTGTTATTACCATGGTTACGGTCGCCTGAGTCTCGCTGGTTTTATGCATAATTATGACACTTGAACTATGCAAACATGCATTTTTCTGGTGTTAATAAACCCTATCCTAGATGGCCCATCTACAATACAAACATGGACTATATATGCATGTTTGCATAAATTAAGTAGCATAATTTTGCATAAAACCAGCGTGACTCAGGCGACCGTAACCATGGCAATAACAGACAAAAAAAAGTTGATTCACCCAGGTATATACCTATTTTTCAATTGATTATAAACACAGACTTATGAATGTTGTCCGATAAAATGTTTGTAAATATAAATGTTTATTAATTGTTAGCATTTTTATATATTACAAAATTATTTGAAATCTTTAGTCAATTTTGAATTATATCTAATTATGGGCCAGTTAATAAAAATCTGCATACCTAGTTTTAATGACAATATAACATTTCTCTTGTGTTACGCATACAGTTACCCATTTATAGTTCATTTGACGTTTCGTAACACAATGGAAAAAATCTATTTTTTTTTTGTTTTCTTTAAGCCTTTATTTCGTACAGTCAACAAACAATTTGGTCTACCACTTCGACTTAGTGGTAACTGTTAATAAAGTCGAAAAGTGTTTTTTGCTGACTGTACAATACTTTTGTTTTAAAAACGACTCTTATATAGTTATATTTCAAAAATATTGAGACTTATTTTATTTAGTTACTTTAAGTCATAGGTACTTTTGCCGTTTCTTATAACGGTTATTTTATTGTATAGAAATGAATCTGTCTCTGTGATGAATTGTATGGCGTTTTCAAGCGATTTAAAATTATAAATTAAATTGATTTATAAAATTAAACGTGTCTGATGCTTCGAAAATGTTTTATTTACTAATTCTTACATAATGAACCATTCTTACATAAGTAAGCCTAGTCCCACGGGTTCTCTAAATCATCTCCGAAAATTGTTTGTACGAATATTACATCGCAACCAATTTTTCGCATAAAGTCATTTCGCCGAAAGATCATGTTCCAATTGAATCTTATGAAATCGTTTCATTTCCCAACTAAATGGTTGGCAATTCTATCTTTGGGCTTGGTTTCTAATTGGAACTTTTTGTAATACATATTTTCATGTGGTTTATGGTTTAGTTGGCATTTAGTTAACTAAATTATAATTTTTTTTTGGGTATAGTATCATTTACTTTACAAGGATGTAACTTTCATTTGGGGCGATTTTTAAATAGGTATGCGGGGTTTTATATTAATGTTGATAAACAATAAAACTCGGGTTCTAAACAGTAACTTAATGAAACCGATGAGGGATCGCAATGCCAGGTGAATAACAAAACAGTCGGTTCTGGCACTCGCCGGCCGCTGCCGCGGCACGCTCGCTTCGCTCGCTCGGCTCGTGCGCTGTATGGTCACAGTTTCACCTAAAAGTATTAATAGACGTTCGAATATGGTCCGCTCCGCACAGCGAACTTGGTCCGCTCCGTACGTGCGCTCGGCTCGCCACACCATCGCACCGTTCAAAAACGGTCCAGTGCTTTTCGTGCTACTAGACAGCGATCACGTCGATATGCCTCCGATTTATCCATCATAGCCTATTGAACATTTTCGAATATGTACTATATTTCAATAAAAAAACATTTGTTGTGTATCAAATATCATGTATCAAAAGGTACCTAAATAACTGAAGTATCATAAATATTTTATTGTTTGTTTACTTTTAATTAATTAATAATTACCTACAAGTGCGGTGCGGTGGCGCCGTCCACACGAGCGAACTTGGTGCGGACCGCACCAAATCCTGTGGGAAAACCATCGAACCGACCGCACCGTCAATAATAATAATAATGTCAGCGGACCGTTGAACACACCATCGAATTTGGTACGGAGCGGACCAAGTTTGCGGTGCGGTGCGGACCATGTTCGAACGTCTATTGATACTTTAACACTCCTCCTCGCTTCGCTCGTCGTCGTACCTAATAGGACTCTTAAACCTTATTCGTGTAATAGTTGTTAGGCCTAGTGAGAGATTTGACAAATGATCAGTATCCTAAAAGCATTGTGTCATTACAATAATCCGTTTTATAATAATTCTGCCAAATGAAACGTTGTCATACAAAAATTTGCTAACTGTTGGTTGTCAAAGTGAACCATCGGCGAAATGTTGGTTGGCAAATGAAATTCGGACAAAAAAAGTTCGGAGAAAAGGCAGAACCCCAGTCCCACGATAAGCTCGATTAAGACTTGTGTTGTGGGTAGGGGCTCATCCATTAATCACGTCATATTGTATTATCAAACCGCGATTAGAATGGGATTCGAAAGTACTGTTGGCACAACAGTGTATAAGTCGATCTAGGATAAATACATAGTTATATTCATATAATCATAGTTTAAGTGTAAAGACTTACAGACAATAGATTAATTAATCACTCACTACATCTATAAACAACTCTTTTCCTGGTAAATGTTGTGTCAACAGTACTTTCGAATCCCTTTCTGATTCCGATTTGATAATATAGGGGGAGGGGGCGGGGGTCAAGAAAAGATTATCAACTACTTTTTGCTGAACAGCATCATAGGTAGTAAAAAAATCTTAAGTTTTTTTATTAAATAAGTACCTACTTTTTAAATAAGGTTCGTGAATTCAAGTTTTATTAAAAGGACTACTTAAGTTGACAATAAATTACACGTCATATTGGCTAGGGGGGGGGGGGGTGTCCTGAAAATATCAAATCACCAAGTATCACCATGGGGGATGGGGGGTCTAAAATAGGCGAAAATCGTATGACGTGATTAATGGACAAGCCCTAGGTACTAAGCGACAGTATAATTTGATACATTGATTGTACAATCGTCATAAGAAAAGTTCGTAGTATGGTGCTAGACGATATGGGTCAAACATGTTTTTTATGTCACTCATTGCATACTGCATAGTTACGTTATCCTGGGTCGCCCTTTAAAAAAAAACAGTTTAATAGCAATAAAATTTTCAAAAATTATTTATAATAGACCGTCATATTTTAAACAGAAAACGTGTGGGTTTAGGTTAGAACGTTGTTTACTAGATAAGACACCTAAAGATGAATGGACCGTACATGTCGATATTTATTTATTATTTACTTTGATGCTATTAAATGATAAATTGATAATACTACAAGAACTTAATATCATCAAACATGCCGATAAATACTTCAGATTATATCGTATTACTCGTAACCAGCCGTGGCCTAGTCGGCATTGACTACGTACTAAGCTGTCCTGGTTTCGAATCCCAGTAAGGGCATTTTTTTATTATAGGGGCAATCACTTTTTGTTGTTGTTATTCGGTCACGTCAGCCAGGGAACAAAAGTAGCATAATTTGCTAGAAAAAACTATCCAACACGCTCTATTATATATTGATTTAAACTTTCAAGATTATCACTCATAATTTAAAGACGAACGGCTTTTAATCGCGTAAACTTACGTTTAATTATATCCTAACGTTTCGGGCATGACGTTACACCCGTGGTCGCAGGTAGTCTGCCTAATTTTACGTGATAAGCCGCGTTTGGTGGGTCACCTACTAATCATAATATTCATAATAGACCGTCATATTTTAAAGACAGATTTGACCAAAACTCATTTAACATCTTTTGCTTCTTTTAGTCTCAGGAATATGCTGTTAGAATTTTTCCCTTTCCTCATGGGCACTTTGTACAATTAACGCCTGATGGCATGCAGGGATAGCCTTTGTTTTTGTCCTGGCACTGCAAATAGTATAGTGATAAACTCCACCCCGGAGTCGGCGGCATGTGAACAAAATCACCGACAACTCCCCCTTTTAAATATCTTATGTTTGTGGGTATCGAATTAAATCGATACAAACCGAATGGCATTGAAATCGATAAAAAATGTTGGGAGATTTGGCTTCGTGCCAATGCTATTGTCTTTACTCATTTTAACTGTCTAGCATAGCTTCAACCTTGGAATCGACGCTCATTTATTATAAAGTTATTTATCCCTACTTGTCTTATTTAGTAAACAACTTACTAACCTCTAATCTCTGGCCCTAAAATCGCCACTGACAAAACGACTAACCAAACCACTGGTGAAACATTTGGGCGGATTTTTATTTTGTTGTCGTTTTTATACATTTTCCAGGATTTTTTATTTATTTTTCTACTCAGAATAGCGAGCTCTTTCGATTCGATCCTCATTAGCAAAAAGTGTCCCGAAAATGCCATAATTTTTTTGTCTTCCCCTGAGTTACGGTCGAAGAAAGTGCATGCAAAATAGTAACTCAATGGAATTTTTTTGGGACACTTTTATTTCTATCAGGATCGTAAGAGCTCGTGATTCTGAGTAGAAAAAATGTAAAATAGGGCTCATGCATAAATCATGCGAGGTTTTTTCGGCTACTTTTTGACCCCCCCTCCCCCCTGGTGATGTTTGGTGAGTTTCTAGGCTAGAGCCCCCCCCCCCTAGCAGTCTCACGTGTATTATTCTCATTCAACTTTTAACGTTCGCTCGCCGCAAAATTCACAATATTTCTTAGTTTGGTCATCGTAGAAAAATACACGTGAGGTCTCCTTGTACACCCCCCCTCCCCTAAAGTGATATTTCGTGATTTTTTGTCCCCCCTATAGGACCTCGCGTGATTTCGTGATTTATGCACAAGCCCATAGTCAAAATATCCAAATTTTTAAAAAGGACAGCAAAATAAATATCCGCCTATTTAGCAAGAACTAAAATTAGTTTTCTCCATGCGAATTTTGTATGCAACAAAGATAGTCGGGCGGACACAGCTGAGTCGTAAATAGGTCAGATTTAGAGATGATTTCATAACGAGTTTTCTCATGTTCAAGAATATTGATGACAGATTCAGTTAGGGAGCTAAATAAGAGACTTCAGAGAATTTAGAATCAAAACGAACATTCAGAAAATTATCCTGTAATTCATTCATTTAAATAAGATATCTACAGTAGAACCGCGATTATCCGAACTCTCAATTACTCGAACGCGACCACGTGATATGCCTCCTAATGATCTAATGGTGCATGCAGACCAAAAGAGCATTCGCTGTTCTATCCCCCTACTCTACGAAATTCGATTGTTACACAAAACACGATTGGTTGATTTCGTAGAGCGGGGGATAGAACAGCGAATGCTCTTTTGGTCTGCATGCACCTTATGGTGCACCTTATGTTACGAATTCGGTAGCGAATTTGTTTCAATTAGGTCAGATCAGAGTTGCAAATGATATATCTAATGATGAAATTATTATATAAAATATGCAATAATGCAGACAAAAATTGTCAAATTTCATGTATGCTTAATAATAACATCCAATTAATGTAATCGTATGATGAGGACTCGAAATAAAAGGCTTTTTTTATTTAGAGTTGCAAAGTGACCGTCAGTTTCAATAACTGACCGACATTTATTATAAATGACCGGTCATTTATGTTTATGACATTATCCAAGGTGTACTGGTTAGAGCAATAAAAAAATGTGAATATTCAGACGGGAAATTACCTTCAATATTAGTTAAAATGGTTATAAAAAAGTCAAGCCGTACACCTTGGGTGTCATTAATGACCGGTCACTTCTAATAAATGTCGGTCAGTTATTGAAAATGACGGTCACTTTGTATGTATTATGTATGTATGTAAATTCTTTATTGTACACAAAACACAGGCAAAAATACACATTTTTACAAAAAAATTGACAGGTACAAAGGCGAACTTATCCCTGTAAGGGATCTCATCCAGTTAACCTTTGCTACTGTAGGTCGGATAATCGAGGTTCTACGGTACTATTTTTGCACGTGTTGCAGTTCACACATAAAAATTATATACAAATAATTCATGACATGAAGAAGTTGGCATTGACACGCGATATTAAACTTTCATGTATTATCGACGGGCATGACACCCGTTAATATCAAAATTATACGTTTACACTGTTAAGGACAAAGTGGGTCGAAATGTCATTTCTAAGGTTAGGATTTTGGTGGCATTTATTGAACATAGAGCAGTGGAGTGGATTTTACAAACATTTTTAACTTGAATAAATGATTAACTTATAAAATAATAACGAAATAGTGTTCATTTCAAGCTGGATTTATCAAGGAATTTAACATGAATTTTATTTTTGAGAAACTAGTAAAATATTAATTTTCAACTAAAAATGTTGGCATATGGAGAAAATGTATTTATTTATTTTTTAAGGTTCTAGTTCTCTCGAAGACCGTAACTATTATATAATAATCATAAGCTATATTACAAAGAACGATTGAACTTCAATTCATAGGTAGTAAAATATTAAAAATGAAATTACTATTTAATACTTAAAATTGGTGAAACCCTGTTTAAAAGAATATATTTATTTATTATTTCTGATTAATTAATTATTCAATCAATCAAAACAAAAAATAAACAACGACTCCACTGTTCTCTGTGTACCTAATGCCACCAAAATTCCTAACCCTAGTCAGTTCTATTTGAGCCATTAAAATGTTTGTTTGTATAACAAAAACCCATTGATAAACATGTTGACTTTCAATCCAAAGGTCGTGGGTTCAATTCAAATCCTGGCTCGTACCAATGAGTTTTTCCGAAACGTATGTACGGAATATCAGATGATATTTACCATTAGCTTTCGGTGAAGGAAAACATCGTGAGGAAACCTGCATACATCCGTGAAGAAATTCAAAGGTGTATGTGAAGTTCCCAACCCGCGCAGGGCCAGCGTGGGGAGTATAGCCCAATCCCTTTCGTATATGAGAGGAGGCCTATGCCCAGCGGTGGGACATTATATAGGCTAAAATATTATTATTATAAACATGTGTTTAGTCATAATGTCGTCATTCGTCTGTTGACACCCAACACTATAAAAACTGTCGCTGCTTTTAACAACTTCGTATATCAGTACTTAATCGGAACTGAGATACGAGGTTTATTTCACGACAATCATATAGTTTGTCAATATAATTGTTTAATCATATCACATAGCTCTACGAATATCGATTAATAACGTAGAAAAGTAATTAATTTAAGTAAACCTTTAGGCCTACGAACAAATAAAACATGGAAGCCGCTCGCCATACTAAATTGCCTTTCAAAAACGGTCCAGAATTTTAGTTGACAAGTGTCACCCCCTCTTTAATGCATCACGGTAATGAATTTCAATGTCAACCTGTAAAAACTTAAACCACCATTTAAAAGTAGTTGTGATTGGTCCATCAAAGTTTTGATTGGCTATATTCTAATAAACATTTGTCAAAGATGTTGCGCAGAAATATGCGCGGTGTTAAGAAAAGCGCTATGTCCTGCCCATTAGGGTGGATCGTTTTTTTTTATTTTCGGATAATAATAAAATAATCTTTACGAATCGATACTATGCGGCTAGAAAAACAAAAAATATTATGACCATTTTTGGATATTTTATCCTTATGGACCCCATATAGAAGCCCGAAGATCAGCCTTATTTTTAAGGTTTTTTTAAGAAAACTCGGTTGAGCAAGGATATTTTCTGTTTTAATTTTATGGATAAACAAAATAAGATTGTTTTTCATAAATTTAAGGTTTGTGTGAATTAATTATATGAAAATTGTTCGCAGTATCTCCAAAAAATAATTTTCAACTTTGAGGCTCTTGGGGCAGTACTTCCCGAATGATTATCGGAAAAAGATATATTGTTGAAAAAGTTACTTTTTAGACAGGTTATTCCTATACGTGGCCCGTATCAGAAAATCCTGAAAAAAAATTTGGTCCATACATTGAAGTATGAAAAAAAAATTTTTTTCGGATTTTTGGAACCGGGGGCCAATAGAATGATAGTCGTAAAAAGTAACATTCTTTAACAATATACTTTTTTCCGATATTCATTTGGCAAATACTGCCCCAAGAGCCTCAAAGTTGAAAACCAGTGTTTGCCGATACTGGTTATAATTTTCATATAATTAAATTGTGCAAATTCTAAATTTATGACAAATAATGTTATTTTGTTTCTACATAAAAATAAAACCGAAAATATTCACGAACTACTGACTTTTCTTAAAAAAACCTTAAAAATAGAGTCGATTTTTTGGGCCTATAAACGAGGTACAAAATAAAAGTAAATCCAAAAATTAGGATAATATTTTTTGTTTCTCTAGCCACGAAGTATCGATCCATAAAGATTATTTTATGAATTTCCGGAAAAAAAAATCGATCCACCCTACTGCCCATCTTGGCACAATTGAACAATTGTTTTTGGGGGCATTTTTGAGCTGGCGTTAGACGTCCATGTTATTTATGGTCGCAGCTTTAGGCAAACAGTTTGCCTATTAAGCAAACAGTTACAAAGATAGCTTAATCTATTATGTTAGGTAGTTTAGATATCTAAATCACATCACATCATCAGCCTACCTCAGTCCACTGCTGGACGTAGGCCTCTCCTATTAACTACGCGTATGAGCAACGAGCCACGCTAGGCAAGCGGATTAACAATCACAGTAATGTGTAATGATAATGACTGGAATTGGTCATTCCTTTATCATGGGCAGCATATAATAAAGGAATGATCAATCCCTTAGTCGACTTTTACAACACCCACATGAGGCGTTGGGGTGGTGACAGATGTATTCTTATTGCCGTCACCACGCGGCCGAGATATCTAATTAAGGTGCATTCAGACATTTCAGACCAAACGACTGCGACCATATACAGGGTGGAAAGGGACGACGTTCCATCCCGCTACCGACGAGTCTACCAGCCATTACGATGAACTTTCAGTATGGGACCAACATCGAAAGCGTACATGGAAAATTGACTTTTCCATACTATTGAACTCTAACTAATAACTCACTTTGTATGAGGGGTTAATTTTTTTTTTAATATTTCGATGTTGGTCCCATACTGAAAGTTCATCGTAATGGTTGGTAGACTCGGTCGGTAGCGGGAAGGAACGTCGTCCCTTTCCACCCTGTATAACATGGACGTCTAACGCCAGCTCAAAAATGCCCCCAAAAGCAATTGTTCAATTGTGCCAAGATGGGCAGGACATAGCGCTTTTCTTAACACCGCGCATATTTCGGCGCAACATCTTTGACAAATGTTTATAGAATATAGCCAATCAAATTTGCAAGCTTCGATGGACCAATTACAACTATTTTTAAATGGCGGTTTAAGTTTTTATAGGTTGATATTGACATTCATTACCGTGATGCATTGAAGAGTGGGTGACGCTTGTCAACTAAAATTCAGGACTGTTTTTGAAAGGCAATTTAATATGGCGTCCGGCTTCCATGTTTTATTTGTTCGTAGCCAAACGAGCATTCGCTATTCTATCGTGATTCTATCCCCCACTCTACGAAATTCGATCGTTACACAAAACGTGATTCGTTGATTACATAGAGTGGGGAATAAAATAGCGAATGGTCTGAATGAACATTTACCGACATTGATAAAAATAAACTCTGTATCATATGTTTAGTTTAGTTTAGTTTAGTTTTTTATTATCTCACAATATACAAAGTCACTTAAAACTACACATGGTACAGTCTTAGGATTTTATATTGTGATTGTCAGTTTCTTTAAGATACAAAAATTATAAAAGTGGCATTGGTATATCATATTAAAATGTCAACAAATTCAAAATATTCATAAAACAAAAATAATTAAGAATGTCACCAAAAAGGATCGTCAATAATGTTTCTGATAAAACTCAAACAAAATATTTCCTCTAACCATTTCCAGACTTACCCCCTTATTCATAAATGTCTCCTAATTTAAGAAGCCGCTAAGTATTGTTTGTCCCTTTCTATCTTACAGACATTGATAAGCCCGAAAGGGACAAATAATACTTAGCGGCTCCGTAAGTTAGGGGACGTTTAAGAATAAGGAGCCTAATTTCCAACAGGAAAAGTCAACTTTAGCAGATATTTTCTATAAAAAAATGTATTGTGTGCAGTACCTACTTTCAGCAAGCTGATAAGTACTTATTGTTTGTCCCTATCGATCTTATCAATATGTCAATAAGAGGAAAAGAGACGAACAATACTTAGCGGCTTGTTAAGTTAGCAGACGTTTATGAATAAAGGGCCTAATTTCTGGCCGGAAAAGTCAACTTTACCGGACACAATCTAAAAACAACATATTGTTTCCAGTACCTTCAGTAAGTATTGTCTGTCCCTTTCGGTCTTATCAATATGTGTATAAGAGCGAAAGGGACAAAAAATACTTATCGGTTTATTAAGTTAGAAGACGTTTATGAATAACGGGTCACTTTCTATAAAAAAACATATTGTTTCCAGTACCTTCACGAGATCGGGCATAAAGTATGCGTAACGCAGCCGCGGGTTGCCGCCGCTGCTTCGCTCGCGGCCAGGGTTGCGGAAGAGTTGGGAGAACCGCTCGGCGAGCATGTTGGGTATGCCGCTGGCATGACGAGCTTGCGATCGCCAGAGTCCAGTATTGTGGTGAGTTGATTGATTTGCACTAGAGGACGTACTCAAAGTCAGGATGGCCGAGTTTTTCGTTGCTTACCAATATCGTAAATTTCTTTCTGTCATTCTAACGAAAGCTTCATTAGAGTGACAGATACGAATCCAGTGTAATGAGCTGATAATTGTACCATCATCTTGTGCAATGATTCGTTTGTCCGATTTGACTGCGGGCACAAGGTATGCTGCTTCGCTCGCGGCCAGGGTTGCGGAAGAGTTGGGAGAACCGCTCGGCGAGCATGTTGGGTACGCCGTCGGCATGACGAGCTTGCGATCGCCAGAGTCCAGTATTGTGGTGAGTATTGAATTGCACTAGACGACGTACTCAAAGTCAGGATGGCCGAGTTCGTTGCTTACCAATATCGTAAATTTCGAGGATTTCTTTCTGTAACTCCAACGAAAGCTTCATTAGAGTGACAGACGGATTCAGTGTGGTGAGCTGATAATTGTACCACCATCTTGTGCAACGATTCGTTGGTCAGATTTGAATGCGCCCATGTTAAGGTGCGGTTAAACTAAAAGAGCATTCGCTGTTCTAGCGCCCGTTCTGAAGGTGCGTTCAAACTAAAAGAGCATTCGCTGTTCTAACCTCCCACTCTACGAAATTCGATCGGTACACAAAACGTGATTGGTTGATTTCGTAGAACGGGCGCTAGAACAGCGAATGCTCTTTTGGTTTAAACGCACCTTAAGAAATCAACCAATCACGTTTTGTGTACCGATCGAATTTCGTAGAATGGGAGGTTACAACAGCGAATGCTCTTTTAGTTTAACCGCACCTTTACCCACTCACGAAATTGGGCATAAAGTATTCTGCTTCGCTCGCAGCCAGGGTCGCGGAAGAGTTGGGCGAACCGCTCGGCGAGCATGTTGGGTACGCCGCTGGCATGACGAGCTTGCGATCGCCTGAGTCCAGTATCGTGGTGAGTTGATTGAATTGCACTAGAGGACGTACTCAAAGTCAGGATGGCCGAGTTGTTCGTTGCTTACCAATAACGTAAATTTCGAGGATTTCTTCCTGTAACTCCAAGGAAAACTTTATTAGAGTGACAGATACGGATCCAGTGTGGTGAGCTTATAATTGTACCACCATCTTGTGCAACGGTTCGTTGGTCAGATTTGAATGCGCTCATGTTTCCCACTCACGAAATTGGGCACAAAGTATGTTGCTTCGCTCGCGGCCAGGGTCGCGGAAGAGTTGGGCGAACCGCTCGGCGAGCATGTTGGGTACGCCGCTGGCATGACGAGCTTGCGATCGCCTGAGTCCAGTATTGTGGTGAGTATTGAATTGCACTAGAGGACGTACTCAAAGTCAGGATGGCCGAGTTGTTCGTTGCTTACCAATATCGTAAATTTCGAGGATTTCTTTCTGTCACTAACGAAAGCTTCATTAGACAGATACGGAATATACGGATCCAGTGTGGTGAGCTGATAATTGTACCACCATCTTTTCGTTGGTCCGATTTGACTGCGCCCATGTTTCCCACTCACGAAATTGGGCACAAAGTATGTTGCTTCGCTCGCAGTCAGGGTCGGAGATTAGTTGGGCGAACCGCTCGGCGAGCATGTTGGGTACGCTGCTGGCATGACGAGCTTGCGGTCACCTGAGTCCAGTATTGTGGTGAGTTGATTGATTTACAATAGGAGTATTCCATGAAAACGTGTCGTAGGCGACACTGTCTTTTCAATACTTCTGAAAAAATTTATTAGTAAGCCGAGTTACAGTATAATAATAACATATCAAGGCTTTAAGATTGACAGTGTTTCCTATCAGCTAGCAATTTTATTATGTTAGCTACCATAGCGACACGTAAGCGACAAAAAGTAGATGTTTTCATGGAATTCTCCAATAGAGGTCGTACTCAAAGTCAGGATGGCCGAGTTGTTCGTTGCTTACCAATATCGTAAATTTCGAGGATTTCTTTCTGTCACTAACGAAAGCTTCATTAGAGTGACAGACGGATCCAGTGTGGTGAGCTGATAATTGCACAAGGCAAACGATTCGTTGGTCAGATTTGACTGCGCTCATGTTTCCCACTCACGAAATTGGGCACAAAGTATGCTGCTTCGCTCGCGGCCAGGGTCGCTGAAGAGTTGGGCGAACCGCTCGGCGAGCATGTTGGGTACGCCGCTGGCATGACGAGCTTGCGATCGCCTGAGGCCAGTATCGTGGTGAGTATTGAATTGCACTAGAGGTCGTACTTAAAGTCAGGATGGCAGAATTGTTCGTCGCTTACCAATATCATAAAGGACCATGCGTCAAAATGGTCCTGAAACCAACAGCATTGAGAGTTATGTCAATAAACAGGTCTTAAAATCTACTTTATTTCATTATATGGGCACAAAGTCAAATTCCATTGCAGAACTAAGATATTTTGTATTTTAGTCGTGAGTACGAGCTACGATAAATAAATAAATAAATAAATAAATAATAAATAAATATCTTGGGACATCTTACACAAATCAACCTAGTCCCACGGTAAGCTCAATTAAGGCTTGTGTTGTGGGTACCAGGCGACGATATATATAATAGATAGATACGTATAGATACTTAGATACATACACAACCATGACCAAGGAACAAACATTTGTGATAAATAAATACACAAAGAATGCCCTCGCCGGGATTCGAACCCGGAACCTCCAGCTTCGTAGGCAGGGTCACTACCAACTAGGCTACAGAGGCTGACAATTATAGTTTATTTGATTTTGAGGGGTAGGTACCTATTGAACAAACCTAATTAAAAAATTAATGTAGGAATATCGACATTTCCATTAATTATGTTCGTTCGGTGTCATTTCTTGTTGAATATTGTGTTTTACTTATCATCATAATATGAAAACATGCCAATAGAAGGACGCCGTTCGGATTTGCAACAGCGGCGATATATTTTAGAAGAAAACTTACCTGATTTAAATATGAATATCTCAGTTCTGCAATGGAATTCGGCTTTGTGCCCATATAATAAAATAAAGTAGATTTAAAGACCTATTTAATGACTTAAGTTTCAGCTCTGTTGGTTTCAGGACCAGGCTCCATACAAAATTGCCCATGTTCCTTTCGAGGATTTCTTTCTGTCACTCTAACGAAAGCTTCATTAGAGTGACAAATACGGATCCAGTGTGGTGAGCTGATAATTGCACAAGGCAAACGATTCGTTGGTCAGATTTGACTGCGCTCATGTTTCCCACTCACGAAATAGGGATGATGACTGTAGTTAAAATAAATTATTTAACATTATGCATGACATAATACACGAAGAATTTATTACGAAGATGTAGATTGCAGTAATTTTTGTACAGAACTTATATTTAATAAATTGAAAAGAACTTAAAAGAGTAGGTCATTTGGCAGTAGTCAAACGTGACGTCACTTTTGATTATTTCATATAAAATTCCATAGTGGTGATCGTTTTGACAGTTCGAAAAAAGATGCTGATTTGACTTGCCAGTCATCATGCCTGTTGGGCACAAAGTATGTCGCTTCGCTCGCGGCCAGGGTCGCAGATTAGTTGGGCGAACCGCTCGGCGAGCATGTTGGGTACGCCGCTGGCATGACGAGCTTGCGATCGCCAGAGTCCAGTATTGTGGTGAGTAGTTGAATTGCAATAGGAGCATTCCATGAAAACGTGTCGTAGGCGACACAGGCGACACTGTCTTTTCAATACTTTTGAAAAATTTAATTAGTAAGCCGAGTTACAGTATAATAATAACATATCAAGGCTTTAAGATTGACAGTGTTTCCTCTCAGCTAGCATATTTTATTATGTTAGCTACCATAGCGACACGTAAGCGACAAAAAGTAGATGTTTTCATGGAATGCTCCAATAGAGGTCGTACTCAAAGTCAGGATGGCCGAGTTGTTCGTTGCTTACCAATATCGTAAATTTCGAGGATTTCTTTCTGTCACTAACGAAAGTTTCATTAGAGTGACAGACGGATCCAGTGTGGAGAGCTGATAATTGTACCACCATCTTGTGCAACGATTCGTTGGTCCGATTTGACTGCGCCCATGTTTCCCACTCACGAAATTGGGCATAAAGTATGCTGCTTCGCTCGCAGCCAGGGTCGCTGAAGAGTTGGGCGAACCGCTCGGCGAGCATGTTGGGTACGCCGCTGACATGACGATTGACGAGCTTGCGATCGCCTGAGTCCAGTATTGTGGTGAGTATTGAATTGCACTAGAGGACGTACTCAAAGTCAGGATGGCCGAGTTCGTTGCTTACCAATATCGTAAATTTCGAGGATTTCTTTCTGTCACTCTAACGAAAGCTTCATTACAGTGACATATACGGATCCAGGCCTACTGCCGCGAAAATCGAAATTCGCAAATTTCGAGGATTTTTCTCTGTCACTCAAACAAAGGCATCATTAGAGTGAGAGAGACAAATCCTCGAAATTTATGAATTTCGCTTTTCGCGGTAGGGCCGCAGTGTGGTGAGCTGATAATTGTACCACCGTCTTGTGCAACGATTCGTTGGTCCGATTTGACTGCGCCCATGTTTCCCACTCACGAAATTGGGCACAAAGTATGTTGCTTCGCTCGCGGCCAGGGTTGCGGAAGAGTTGGGAGAACCGCTCGGCGAGCATGTTGGGTACGCCGCTGGCATGACGAGCTTGCGATCGCCAGAGTCCAGTATTGTGGTGAGTTGATTGATTTGTAATAGAGGTCGTACTCAAAGTCAGGATGGCCGAGTTGTTCGTTGCTTACCAATCAGAGATCGGATACCGCTTTTTTCTCCATACAAAAGAACTGTTCGAATTCCGTTCTTTTTCGTTCTTCGGTTTATAATTTTTTTGTTAATGGAATAATTGAAAAATATCATGTTAATAATTACATAAAATGTTGAATACTATGTAAAGAGCGTGAAACATTTTAAAATATTGAGCTATATCGAGGTTTTTCTAAAAAACCGGTTCCGATCCCTGTTACCAATATCGTAAATTTCGAGGATTTCTTTCTGTCATTCCAACAAAAGCTTCATTAGAACCAGGGCCCGTAACTTTCATGCCGATTACATCAATTTGACGTCACGCTCCATTTAGGGTGATCCGAAATAGTTTTATTGTTTATTATTAATCATTAGTCGTCAATCATTTTAATCATGTACAAATAACTTCAAAAGTAGTATATTTGCACGTGAAATAATTAACACCTACTTGATACGTGAAACATAAATAAAACTATTTGATTTGTTTTTATACAAACATTTTTTTAATGATATTGTTAACACATTTCACTAATAATATGAAATATAATGAGCAAAGGATTTTTATTTAAAAAGTTTTCCTACTGAAGATAAAATTAGAGGCAAGAAAAATGCTAACATTTGTTTTTTCGACATCAATGGATAAAGTATCATAAAACTAAAGTTATACACTTTGGATTCAAGTAGTTTTTATCTTGCATGAATACTTGTTAAAATCGATATTAAAAAACGTACATGTTCAAGAAAATAATAATGATATCATTTATTTAATATAATATTCATGAAACATAATTATACTAATCGAAAACACACAATTAAATAAAAAATAAAAATACATTTTCATTTGATCAAAAAGTGTAAAAAACACTGCTTTTTCAGTAACGGATGTCACGGTGAACGACTTATAGCTAATTTCAATTAAATATTTTTAGCATAATAAGTAAGTATCAATAGACCAATTAACAAGAATACGAATTTCAATAATTACGTAGAAAACAGAATTCCTCTTTAAAGTACAGCACGTATCAAGTAGGAATTATTTATTTCGCGAGTAAATATGCTACTTTTGAAGATAATTAAAATGATTGACGACTAATGATTAATAATGAACAATAAAACTATTTCGGATCACCCTAAATGGAGCGTGACGTCAAATTGATGTCATCGGCATGAAAGTTACGGGCCCTGATTTAGAACAATTAATACATCAGCTTTATACATCATATCAATCATAATATCGGCAGATATATTTAAAATGGTATGGATTTTTTTTTATTTGAGAATGAACACTTAGCTGTTTATGGGTCAATCACTTTTTTATGTTGTTATTCTGTCACATCACCCT
>JALPQI010017862.1:0-21400 GCA_025490895.1 Thaumatotibia leucotreta
AAGGGATTGAAGTATCACTGACCATTATTTGATAAAATATTGATGATGGGCAGCAGCGTCATCTTAGTCGACACATTAACTGCGATCGCCAGTCCGCTTACCCAGCGTGGCGATTATGGGCATTTACCTTCTAATGCGTCTATACGCATAGTTAATAGGAGAGGCCTACGTCCTACGTCCAGCATTGGACTATCATAGGCTGATGATGATGATCATATAGGTACTGAAGTGAGTATTGCAGTTATTGTTATATAATTTTAGCTAAAACTGTACGTAAACTCAAAGTTTAAGGTTTCAAGTTCATGTTAAGACCAAGATTATGTATTGAGCGTGCATAAATTTAAATAATGCAAGATTTTAGGTTAGTTGACTATTCTTTTACTGGCGCAAGAATTAAATATGTAATTCAAGGTCCATACATTTGAATTATTGAAATTATTTGCACTCTGAATCTTCCTTACTTAATTGTACCTAACCCCGACTTAATTTTATCAAACAACAATAGAAATTCTCGCTTATAATTATACTTACGCAACACCTTTCAACTTCTGAAAGCCTCTCGTAAAGACATTCGCCTGTCGCTGTCAGGTGTCTGACGTGAAGTAGGCTTTAAGTTTGCTCTTCAAATAACATTACTTTAGAAATTTTGCACAATGGAGCAATTTGGTTGAAATAACTTAATAGAAAATGTAGTATCACAAGTACTCGTAAAGTTTCAGAATTGTATTATTTTCTCCGGTCTAGCAATGATTACTCATGAAATAAAACTCTTTAAACGGATCATATCGCGTATATTAATTAAATTTAACTACATCCCGACGTATCGAATAGTTTACAGAGTTTGTGTTCTACAGGTCACTAGTAGACCACGAACGTAAATCTAATTTTTATCACACTTTCTGTCTAAGCGCGCCATTGCTTGTATGCATAGAGAGAGTAATATTATATAATTTGTCTTATAACTTATTTTTTGTTCCCAAGTGTGATGAAAAACATTGTAAGCATCACGGTCTGTAAGAGGCATAGACTAAGTTGAGTCATTAAAAGCCTACGGCGTCGGGCTTCTAACACTCTTTGTTTTTGGTATGTATGATACTTCCATAATTTGACCTATCTATTCTATGTAGAACTTATATTACGAGTTTATCAGAAAACTTTTCTTGAACATAAAATATCTTTAACACGGGTTTCACAATCTTCACTCACCTTCGCGGCCATTTAAATGCACGGTTAATTTGAAGACAAATCATTTACCACTTTTTGTAGACACCTCAGTATTAATTTGTTTTGACTGGCCATTTACTATATTCATTTTGTATTTTGCTTTTATTTGTGAACCTTGCCCTGATGTCTTACGAGCTATAATAGATTGCCCAAAATATTAACCCATGGTATTATTTATAACTGTTTTAAACAGGTGTAGGTGTGAACCTAAGATTTTTTATTTATTTTAAATGCATTATTGAGGGCAAGAATCCAATTCATGAAAAAAAAATGGATGAATCAGAATACAAATGACATATTATTTTATCTAAGGGCACGCATATTTCTTTACTTCAGAAATAAATAATTTGCTATTATTATACATAGTGGATCAAACAAAAAAACCGCTTAAATTTTTTGTAAAGATATAGGTGTATTGTTCCTACCGACACATAGTATTAAGATATTATTATCCTCCATTTCTACTGATAGGTATTAATTAAAAATTCAAATGAATAAATTCAAGGTTTCTGTCATCCAAACAACAAACATCAGAAACTCTCCAGGTAAACTACAAGCAAAAACCAACCTTTTAACCACAAAAACACAAGCCAAATGATCCAAAAGCCTCACAAATTACATTACGATGACAAATCAATCACAGCCCCCTTGGAATCCGAAATCCCGCGTTTATTAAGCCAGCGAGAAATATTCATTAATTGATTCCACCCTTCCTTATTGCCAGAGTTGATTAAGGTGCGTGCTTCGCGGGGGCATTTAGAAGATACGGGATTTTATTAGCTAGTGTAAAGAGAATCACGATGTTTTAGTTGAAAACGGTATCCTGCCTTTTTTCATTATTTTTGCTTAATATCACTAGATAACCAACTTTTCACATGTGATTCATTTGGTATACCAACATTTACCATCCAACTTTCATTTGGCCAAATTTTCATTTAGTAACCAGGTTAGGTTAGGTTGGAACATGATAATATGCGAAAGATACTTCTGCGTCCCAATGGTATACGTATAATGTACCTTTTTACGTATCTCTGTCAGGATATTTTTTTTAGTACAGATGGTGATAGTACATTTTACTTTAGGTCCAAAACTTCGGGGGGCATCTGTACTAAAAAACGTTGTACGAGACCCGTGTAAAAAGGAAATTCGTAACTCCTCTCGATTTAAAACACTGCCTTTGCTCATGTTTTAAAATATCGCCACTCGTTTCGACTTTCATGTTTTTCGCACTTGTGTTGTAATGTACTATTTTAACATTGGCGCCCAACGTGGGGCTTAAACTTACGTTGTTGGTGAGTAAACGATTCTCTAAATCTGATATGAAACTGCTTGTATATTTATTAGGTATCGACGTTTAATAAAATAAAATTATATTGTATTCTTCTATTGTAACATAATTCTCGTTGGTAATTTATTTGGTCGAGTGGGTCAGTTGAAACAATTTTTTGAAAGTGTTCCCATTCAAGAAATTGCATCAAAAACTAAAATGAATCAATTAAGTATAATAGTACGTCTTTGTCACTGTCCGCGCGTGACGATACGACGTATAGACTTTGTTCCGTATCGGATGGTGTAAACGGTCGATCACACCACGGGGCTTCTAATGGGCTGACGTCACTGTCACTGAGATAGTAAGAACATCGTTTTCTCATTTTGCTGTTTTGTCGGTTAATGAGGGAACTAAGTTAAACTCTGTAGGTTTCATTTATATACCGTGATAGGCACACGTCTTTAAGTGATTTAAGGTTGTAGTACCTTCGAACCATTAAGTACAGAAGATGTCGTTAGTGATTAGTTTTACAATACCACTGACTGAATTTGCTGTGATTGACGGAAAGTCGTCTGGTGTAATTGGAAGCACGTTGGACAGGTAATCCAGAGGAGGCGGGTTTGAATCCCGTTACAATCAGAGTCTTTCACAGTTGTTTTTTTTGTATGGTAAGCACATCTATTCTTTTACGGCATTGTGGGATACCGTGATATGTTTAAAAATATATTTTGCATGTTTTCTAGTAACCTATTATGGCAAACATGTGCTGGTTAGATGTTCTCATTAAAGTACCTACACTTGTATCAGGTGCCTAAAGGGACAGTACAACCGGGAATTGGTATTCTTAAGCTATTTAATATTGTTCTTGATTTACATCGCTGTATACTATATTGGCGACAAATTTTATGTCGAATAACATTACTAGGAGGAACTGCTAGTACTTACAATAATCTTGTATAGAAAATATTTACATTTAAAATAGTTTCTAATATTTCTAATATAATTCACCCAAATACATAGAAAACCACCATGATCAAGTCACAAAATGTCAACACATAAATAAATGCTCTCACCGGGACGCGAACCCGAAACCTCCAGCTTAAGTAGGGTCACTACCTACTGAACTACGGACTCTACGGAGGCCGATTATAGAAAAATTACAGTTTAGTGCAAAGATTTTAAATTCAACAAAAACTCACATGATTTTCCGAAATATTTCACAACTATAGTAGTTTATTGTCAGTATGAGGAATATTAATGAAGTAATGATCTCGATGAATAATGATAAGATTACAGCTTTTGCAGTGCTCGATCCATCAAAATCAAATCTCCCGTCTAATTGCGTCGATGGCGTCTCTCCCTTGCCGTTATGAGGCAAACAAAATTGACGCACCTTCTGAAAGTTGCCGCAAGCTCTGTAGAGTATCTTTATGTAGCAGCTTATCAAGTTATCATGCTTTATCTTTTTAATTTGAAACAAACAAACTTCAAAAAATATGTATGTATAATATGTATGTAAATTCTCCATTCCAGTTAACCTTAAATCTTTTAGTACACGTGTGTTTTATCTGACAAAAGTATACAACCCTATAATGGGGATGATGACTGTAGTTCAAATAAATGATTGGACATTATGCACGAAAAAAATATTAATAAAATGTACATTGCTGTGATTTATTATTCAGAACTTATTTTTAGTGAATTGGAAAGAACTTAAAAGAGTAGGTCATTTCGTAGTATACAAACGTGACATCGCTTATGTGTATTTCATATAAAACTTCATTGCGGCGATAGCTTTGTTGGTGATGGTGTGTCATCTTGCCTGTAATGTTCTACAAATTTGATAAATTTATTCGTAAAAAGTTATACAATTTTGTACGTTTGTAAAGTTTTGTGTTAGATATCTTCTTTAATAATACAACTGTTTAAAAAATGTAACGTCTATTTAAAAATAAACAAAAAAAGCGTTGAAAAACTATACAATAATTATTATAGAAGACGCACTGATTCGGTTTTCTGTGGTTTGTTTACATGTCGCCAGCGCCCCTAGCGGCGAGTAGCGGTACTTCGGGGAAGCTCACCGCGAAACGCTACGCGCGTAGCGCTTGGTTTATATGGGACTGGCGTAATCTAACAAAATGTAGGTAAAAAGAAAACAAACTCTGATTTAATCCTGAAAAAATGTTTTGTTTTAGAAGTTTGATATTTTAAATAAATAGGGTACCTAATGTCGACCAGCGGAGGAAAAGAAAAATAAATGCTGTAGATTTGAAATAGTTGTTGCAAGTTTGAACACAATACACACATGATGCTTAAACGCAGAAGAGGTGTAAATTAATCTTTAAAACATGCATTCGATCTTATCGAGGGATATAAAGTAAATCCTACTCTAAAGCAAAGAAGAGTGCAGTATCGCTAGATTATCACTACATAGTATAAAATAAAGTTGCTTCCCACTGTCTGTCTTTATGTATGTTTTAAACTTCACTCTACGATTTTGATGCGTTTTTACTAGATAGAGTGATTCAAGACAAAGTTTTTGTAACAGTAATAAAACAAAAGGCAAATGTGTACAATCTAATTTTAGAATATAATAATTGACGGTTTAGTAAATATTTTATAATTAAGAACAATAAAAACATAATAATAGTAAATTTTTCTGCCGTCACCTAAATCTTCCCTCACATGCTTTACATGTAAAATAAAATAGAATTATGTGCCTCCTTACTCATATATTTTAAAGGTACCTTGCAATAAACAATCTAGCTTCCAATTTAACAGACTCAATTTATAGCGAAACCCGATCGTTTTAATAATCCGCATCTGCCACATTATTTACATTTACCTTTATTACTCTATAATCCCGACAAATAAAAAAACTCATAACGATGACCGTTACGCCGCGGGCGCCATTTTATTTGCCAAATAAAATAAATAAACCGCACGTAGGTGGTTCAAATTAAAATGTTCAAGAGGAACAATACCTTTAACCCTAATACACCTATTTCAACTCATTTTCAACCCTATTAATATTAATATTAAGGAGTATGTGGATGGTATAGTGTAGTGGTGGCAGGAATAGTTGGGCCCCTATAGCCTTAGGGTAGTACAGAATGAGGGATCAAATCGATTTTTGGTAGGTAATTATGAGTGAAGTAGATACAAGACGTTTAATTGTTTGTATGATGGAGATGTGCTTGAATCAAATGGACTGGCGATTTTTTATGAATTAATGATTGATGAAGTTTTTGAGGGCACTAAGATAAAATAAAAAGTAAAATTGTAGAGGTATTATATGTTTTTTCATTTCATTCATTTATTTTTTATAATAGTATACATAACTGTTTACATAAATATATTCCAGCATGCAAAGCTACATGGGCTTAACTGCCGTTGGGTTCGCTTAAAAAAATAAAACTGGTTTCTTACATTCTTTCCTTCGTATGTATGTATATCGTTAAACTATCTAACTATTATATAGTCTTTGGTGCGAACTAAATCGAAAATCGTCGATTAAGTAATTTCTTTATGATACTCTTGCAGGTCTTGGACAAAAGCTGCTGATAAAAAAAACCTGGACAAAACTGAAAAAAAAGATTGGGACTGATGCAAATGAAACTAATTTATTGGGACTAATAACTTGAGAATAAGAATTACTCCCTACTAAACAGCGGCAGCTTGGGCCCGCTCCGTTGCCGAAGGTACTACCTATAGGTTAGGTTTCATAATTGTAATGTGTTTACATAATTTATATTTTGTATGATTTATTGGATTTTACTTTAATTGACATTTTTTAAACGCCTAATTAGAAAAAGGACGGATAAAGTAGAATAAGAACTACTTTTGGAAACATACAACCTGTTGGCTTATTAAGGTGCATTCAAACTAAAAGAGCATTCGCTGTTCTAACCTCCCACTCTACGAAATTCGATCGGTACACAAGACGTGATTGGTTGATTTCGTAGAACGGGCGCTAGAACAGCGAATGCTCTTTTGGTTTAAACGCACCTTTATGGTACGGCGTCTAATCATTTGTCGACGTTGCTGTCACGTTCTAACAAGTAGGAAAGTGCGAAAGTGACGCGTAGCCTTGACTGTGACTGTGATGTGGAACTCAAATGAAAATCCTCCAGGTTTGTATTTATATAAAAAACTCTTGGTACGTTTTTCTTTCCGACATTTTTTACATCGTATTTAAATGTTTTTTAATCAGTACATTTTAACCACCCTAACATATATTTTCTAAGGTGCTCACAACCTAGGGTAATTTAAAATAAAGCGCGAAGCCGCAGGCAAAAGTAAGTAAAACCGTAAGTCCCCGTGCTAAATGCAACCCTTTGCATTCCATCTGGCCGGGGTTGTAATTATTCACCCCTGCCATTAATAATATTTGGCCCTCACCTACTGCGTGACTGATGGACGGACGGACCAAATATATTATCAGGTTTGACTATAGTCGTAAATTTTGTTGTAGAATTTACCATATAAAGATTTATTTTGCTGACAGAGCCTAAATATGTATTATAAAATATGAAATACTTGGCCGTGTGGTGAGGGCAGAAAGAATATATTTTGTAATACCCAACTCTTCCCGTGGGTGTCGTAAGAGTCGACTAAGGGATTGAAGTCACGGGCCATTCCAGCAGTGAACTGAGATCGGCTATACTATAGTAGGACGTTCCAGCGCCGGCCAACACCGTCTCATACAATACAAAACTCTGGCACACCTCACACGTTGTACTAAAAAATAAAAGTACACAAAACAAAAGAAATAGGTACAAAAAACAGAGGTCACAAAAGACTGCCTTATCGCTAAAAAGGGTTCTCTTCCAGACAACCTTTGGGTAGAGGAGACACGATTACAAAAATTTAGGTAGTCTCTTAGTTTCAATACAAATAATAGTTTTTTTTGTCTGATACGTTTATGCTACGGTCATGGTATGGTATGGTCTAGGGATGTAACGGAGTTCTGCTTCCGCTTCTATTTCTGTGGAACTTCCGTTTTGTTTTACAAATCAGCTTCTGTTCCGGTTCTGTTATTTTTAAAACAGAAGTCATAGCGGATGTCGGAGCCTAGTGCGACGGTGGGGGGTGGCGTACATCCAAAACCAACAGGTTTATACCTGTCTTTCGCTCATTTCTCCGCTTGCCATCTCTCTACCTACCCTTAACATCTCGTCTACTTAGTTTCTGATTGCGATTCTGTTTTCGATTCCGCTTCCGCTTCTGCTTCCGTTAAACTAAATTCAAAACTTCTGCTTCCGCTTCCGTTAAAACACGTCTACGTCTTCCGTTACATCCCTAGTACGGTCTAATGGGCAGAGACCTTAGGAGGTTAGTACGAGTAAATAATTCTTATAGTCACTTGAGTCAAATGAGAAAGCAATTAAAACTCCATTCAGCCGCATCCTACGGGCAATCCGCATAATAGTGCATCGATCGGCTATTATCTCTAATCGCTCCCGTGGTGGACGCCTGCCCTATTCTGAGGGATGGCTGTTGCATTTACTTTTTATTGGCTAAATACGAGCGTTTGAACTGTTTGGGCTTCCAGTACAAATACTAAAATAAGTAAATACTTATGAACTATCCATTTAATTTGACGGTTAAACTGATATGTATTTAGTCACTACGCGCGACTTGTTTCGGCGAGTCTAGGTCTTCATTATCAACTCGACTCGCGACTCACGAGCGCGGCGCGTACAGTTATGCTATTCTCTTATTCACACATTCGACGCTGCGTTCGTCAACGAGCTCGACGACGAGACAGCCTTCACTTCGACGTAGAGCGCAGCGCTGCGAAAAACGGTATTCACTAACGTAGAACAGCTCGTCGTCGAACTGTAGGCGGTAATTCTCGACGCAGTGTAGTTCCAGCTCACGCTCCATTCGTAGCCGAGCGCTAGTGTCGTTTAAAGTGCATTAGTGAATACCATTTTTAGGCTCGACGCTGCCGCAGCGCTGACACAGCGCTGTTAGCAAGGCGGTTTCCTTAGTGAATAACACTGCTGAGTTCTCGTGAATCGCTTGGCGTGAACGCCGGCTCAGTGCTTGATAATGGAAACCTAAGCTCTTTGAAACCTGTCGCACGGTGTCACTAAAATATACGTGAGCTGATAATTATAAATGTATTGAGGTGTGTATACTATTTTTCTGCTCAACGGAGTCGGCAGGTGGCAACTTAGTTTAGCGCAGCAGCCGGAAATGTGCTGATTGCCGGCCGGTGAACAAAAAAAGATTTTGCTCTATATCTTTATCATAAATGTACATAATTATTTAATAAAAAAACACTGCATACCTTTTTTGCCAGAGACAGATAAAAAAAGGAATGGGCTACAGAATATCCCGTCCAGAATCAGAACGCGTGTAATCCACCTGGCGGTAACCGGATTGCCACGAGCGGCTGCGCACACGATTATGCCGGCAGCTTATTGCTACCAAAACATACCGGCAGAATGGACATCGTACTTAAATTGTGCTATGTTCAGCGTCTTTTTTACTAGGTACCTTGGTCAAAATTATTTTCGCTGTCTTGTTTCATACCACCCTGTCAAGCTTTTAGTTGCTGTTTCGACTCAGTATATTAAAAAAATCCGGTGCACTTGTATTTCTTTTTTACAATAGATTTTAATTCTTGTATCAGAAATTGAAAACAAAACATCATCTCAACAAAAATCACCACTGCGTCACGTTTTAGTTAAGGACACAAAATAAGGCAACGAAAAGATTTTTTTCCGACCTTTTAATCGCAATTCCTCATTGGTTTATTGATTCCGGACAATTAACGTCATTGTTAACAAAGTAATAGAAACACGTATATTTCAGTGAGCAAATTGAATGTTTGGTTTGTATAGTTAATGCATGACAAAAAAAAATGGCAATTTATATTCTACTTGAACCTTGAACACGTCAAATGGAAGAGGTTCTCAATGTATCGGATTATTCAATAGGTTATAATAATTTTAAGAAGTACCGTTTCGATCCTAACGTTTTGGGCGTGTCGTTACATCGGAGTCATGTCATAGGCAGTCGTATTAAATCAGTTTAATGGGTCATACAGTTTTTTTTTGTTTGAGATAATTACAAATCATCATATGAAATTTAAGGACTCTAGAACCCTAATCGGCTCGTTGAACGAATACAAGCCGATAGCCTGGCTCCTGGTTTTTAAGAAATTTGTGGTCAAAATCTAATCTGTATGTCCTTTACCTTTAACTTTTGCAATGTCTTTTGCAAGGAAAGACGCCCGTTTTCGCGAACGCTGTATGACGTAATAGTTTCATAATTGTATAACTTAGGCCTATCTGCAGGATTTATACTTATGAATGTAAATGTTAGGTAAAAGCACATTACAAGTGCATTTCACAACTGAACTCAGAAATTGCATAACTGTATGTTTGTGGAATCCTCATAGAGGGCGTGCCATGTGATTCATCTTTACCGTATTACTTGACATAATTACAAGATATCTCGTATGATGTCTTGTATTAAAACTAATCTCTTATAAAATCAATAGGTATATTGTGAAATTTTCACACAACTTGACATAGTGTCTCCCCAAATCTATCGAACAAAATTCGGCTAAGTCCATTTATGAAATTCTTTCTTACTAAGCAAAAACAATAAGAGCGAAAAATAAACAACTTGGACGACACCAATCGACCGTGAAACGGCGCGATTTGCCTTAAAAATGCAAAAATGTTTTGGGAGACCCTTAGGGTGAAGACACATTTATCAGCATGCGTACGCATTTTGTCTAATAAAATTACCAGTTTAGTATGAAACGTGTAACTGTGAGCATGCGTACGCGTGCGGAAAGCTGGACGCGGCCCATACTAAACTGACATTTTCTATAGACAAAATGCGTACGCATGCTGATAAATGTGTCTTCACACCTTAGTCCGACAGTAAAATAAAAGCACGAAATGCCTTCACCTGAATCTGAAACAAGTTGATTTGCAAAGTTCCTACTACGTAGACAACCTAATCTAATTGCAAAACTTCGGTGATTCTTCAATACTGACATTTGATCGGGTATGCGATCTTATCTCAAACCCTCAAATAATGCACAACTTATTACCTTTCAGCTTTGAGTGCTCATGAGGCAAAGGTTTTACATATCGCTCTTATGTCCTTCAACATAAGGTTCATTTTCTTCGTACATTTTTCCATCTGCAAGACAATAGTTCAGTATAGTCGAAACCACAAATCAAACGGCCGATGCTATCATCAAACAGGTATTTTTGGAGTCAATAAAGGTGGCTAATGATGGATCATTGCCGAGGTGGGACAAAAAGACCCCATTGACAAGATTGAGGGATGGGAATGAAAATATATCGATACTTTAACTGTCATTTAATCAAGACTTTAAGGGTCTCCGCAAATCAATCGACGTGGAATCGGCTTAAGCTGGTCGTAAAATGCTTTATGTCGACGGCAGAAGAGCGGAAAAGACGTCGGTCGGCACGGATCGGCACGTATCGGCTCGGCCGACGCGACTTCGGTTGTTTCGCTGCTTGGGAGACTCTTAGCCAGTTGATACAAACATCTGCACCTACCAGTGGCCTATTTCACCATAATTACAAGTGTGACAATTCTAAAATATCACTGTTACTGACGTCACAGACCTCCGTAGGCTACGGCTACTGCTTACTATCGGACGGTCCATGTGCTTGTTTGCCACCAACATAAAATGATTACTAATAACGTTATTGTATCGTTAATAAACTACTTTTTATTTTCCGAAATCCGTGACAATTGTAGCAAGGTTTAGTGCAATTTTCATTCAATCTTGACACGAGGTTCGGCATATATTATGACGGAATTTCGCTACAATTGTCGTGTTTTTTGTGACAATTGTAATTTTGCTTCACAAAAAAGTAGTTATTTACTGCTGATTTATTTAAGTTCCTACACTATATTTTATGTTGGTGGCAAACAAACGCACGGCCCTTCCGATGGTAAGCAGTAACTGTAGCCTATAGACGCCCCAGATTGGATAAACAGTAAATTTACAATTGTAGCACTTGTCAATGTGGTGAAATTGGGGCCAGGTTGTAGATAATCGATAGATCCTTGGTTCTCATCCTGGTCTGAGCAGTCATTTTGAGTTTAACATATTTTATTCCTTGGTCAAAATCAAAAGGTCGATTTATGTAATATTGTTCCATGATATTTAGTGACGATATCATCACTGTTTAGTAAAGAAGTCTTATTTAGTTCTTAGCTATTTAGCTACCTACTTATTTACGTACAGTAAGTACACAAAATGATACGCCATTGTCTAGCTCGTTGTACTATAGGGATGTGTCGTTGTAGTAATGTAGCGTCGGAAATCTCAATTAAGGCTGGTGATGTGGGTACCAAGTGACGATATATAATAATATAATAGATAGATACAAATAGACACTTAAATACATAGACAGCCATGACCAAGGAACAAATATTTGTGATAAATAAATACACAAATAATGCCCTCACCGGGATTCGAACCCGGAACCTCCAGCTACGTAGGCGGGGTCACTACCAACTAGGCTACGGACGACAAATTTATATTTTCATTGTACCGAATTTTTGGTACAATGTAAATATAAATTTGTCGGTTTTGCATCCCTACTACAAAATATGTATCAAAATCAAAGTCAAACTATTCTTTATTCAAGTAAGCTTATTAATAAGCATTTTCGAATCGTCTGACATTATCAAGAGAGAGAAAAAAATCTACTACCTCGGTTATCGATAACTCGATATCGATAACCGGCCATCCCTCACAATCAACATTATATGAAGTCTCGCTCCATCGGTGATGTATATGTACCCGTATCTCGCGAACGCCGTCTATTCTCGACCGCGATTTGTTGCGACAACTGTTGTTACATTGATGATCGTATCAATTTAGTTTGCATGGAGAATGTTCTTGGAAATTTTGCAATACTATTTTATACTGTGTGTTCGTGCGGTCTGGAATAGAGGAATACATATCATTGATTGTTCATTACACAAATCGGGCCCCATGGTAAATACAGGGTGGATAGGGACGACGTTCCTTCCCACTACCGACCGAGTCTACTAACCATTACGATGAACTTTCAGTATTATGGGACCAACATCGAAATATTACAAAAAAAATTAACCCCTCATACAAAGTGAGTAATTAGTTAGAGTTCAATAGTATGGAAAAGTAAATTTTCCATGTACGCTTTCGATGTTGGTCCCATACTGAAAGTTCATCGTAATGGTTGGTAGACTCGATCGGTAGCGGGAAGGAACGTCGTCCCTTTCCACCCTGTATAATGAATGCTTGTATTGTCTGTACTAAGCAACGATGTCATACAGGGTGTCTTAGCCATTGGACTACCTTGAAGCCCAACGTAGGTTTCATCATCATCATCATCATCTCAGCCAAAAGACGTCCACTGCTGGACATAGGCCTCCCCCAATGATCGCCAATATGACCGGTTACCTGAACGTAGGTTACTACTTAAAAATATATTAATTATATTATTACTTTTAAATAAAAAAAGATAAAATAGTACATTACGACACAAGTGCGAAAAACATGAAATTCGAAACGAGTGGCGATGTTTTAAAACACGAGCGATAAATCGACACGAGTTACGAATTTCGTTTTTGCACGTGTCTCGTACGACGTTTTTTAGTACCTACAGATGGCCCTCCGAAGTTTTGGACCTGTCGTAAAATGACCCACTTCTCGCACTAGAGCCAAAAAAAGGCACCGTCTGTACTAAAAAGAATAATTTTGAAATAAAATTTGCTTCCAATAATCGTATTGTACGCGACATGCAGGTCTAGCCAAGATGCCTTTCTGCCATCGTATACGATAAGCGAAAAGTCACGTGACCATAATAATGTATGGAAATGGTCACATGACATTAAATTCGACTCGAATCAGTCATTCTCATACTTTTATTACTTATTGTATACGATTCGAGAATAGCTTCTAAATTTCTTCGTAATGGCTACATCGATTGTTTTGATACTGCATGTGCTACTTACAAATAACCTAACGGATAATGTAATTTTCGGCTATGTCCAATGGTTAAGGACTGTATTAAAAGATACACGACACTTATATACATACAAAAAAACATGGGTCATAACACAACCTAAAAGTAAATCTGCATAAACCTAAGTCTCAAAAACATACAAGTTAATCCAGTAAGAACTATCAAAACACGAGGGTGACCCTCCTTCCCTTTCATGTCGGACAGTCCCGTAATAAACTGTCCGGCATTTGTCAGCGATACCTTTGCCTTCTCGACTTCTGAAAAACAAAATTTTACGCAACACATATCATAGTGGACAGGGGTTCGTATACGCACTGTGTGATAATGTTGGTTGGAGGTGATTTTGTGAGGTTCTTATTAAAGATTGTATTTTGATTTTTAATACATGAGAAGAATTTAGTGATTAATTCCACAATGTCGAAACAGATGTGCTTACCATAGAAAAACTCAACTGCGAAAAACTCTGGTTGTCACGGGATCCGAACCCGCTTCCTCTGGATTGCCGGTCCAACGTGCTTCCAATTACACCAGACGACCGTCCGTGAATCACAGCGAATTTAGTCAATGGTATTGTGAAACTAATCACTAGCGACATCTGTACTTAATGTTTCGAAGGTACTACAACCTTAATGATTAATTGATTATTGAAAAAAATATTTAATATAAAACTAATAAAAACACTTGTTATAAGTGATTTACACTTATACGTATCACAAGTGTTTTATTCATTCGACGTTAATCTTACGATTACAAAAACATCTAAATAATTTTAATAGTAATCTTAAGTATCATTTCAGTTTCTTTCTCTGTAATGTTATATTTGGATGAAATAATTACATATTTAGGTTCAAGTTTATGGTACGTGATTACAAAGATAGTAGTACAGTACCTAAACATTCTGCATACGAAATTATAAGTTATAGTTACGAGTATAGGTAGGTTCTCAGAATTATAAAATGATATTAAGTTTATTTTATTTCAAGACAATAAAAAATTATACAATAATTTTATTTCATTACCTTTCTCGTACAAGATTTTGAGGCAATTAAAAATCTCTTGAGTTGTTTTCTACTGAAAAAATCAACTGTTAGAATCCAAAATATTGAAATTCAATTTAAACAATGCAACGATGACGAATCTCTGTTTTCAAAATAATACCATGTTCAATTTAAATTCGAATCATAATTGTTACAATTTAATCTACAAGAATTTATTTTAGTATGGAAATCTAGTTTGTAACTTTAATAACAACCAATATTCAAAAAGTCCCAAAATCTTGCAAAAAGAAAACCCAGTGCGTGATCGTAGGGTGGCCACGCGAGGGGCGATCCGAGGACACGGTCAGTGCGCGCGCTCTAAAGAAGTGAATAAATCTGCCGCGACAAGGTGAATATAAATATAAAGAATCTGCGGACAAACTTCCGGGCCGGTTAGGGCTGTGAAAATTTTGTTTTTTTCTTAAATAATACTGATAGGTTAAAAGTAAAAGATCAATAAAATCACCTGCCAAATTGTCAACAAATTGACTTTGTAAATACATATTTCTCAAACATGCAATGAGATATTGTCTTTACGTTTCTTAAAAATGACTCGAAAGTATCGCTTTTAGGGCGCAGTAACTCACTGGGATGGTAATGGAATTTCAGAACACTTTTCAGGCCTAGGCCTGCAAAGTAACTTTTTATTTAATTTCGACAACATTGTCATTATTGTTATTGTATTTCTTTGTATGTTTGAGAAAAGCACTATACATGCCTCGGCGTGAAAACGGATTCCCGACCTCGTTACCTATCCGGTATATACCAACTTGGCCAGATATCCTCATTTTCCCGGCCTCTGATGTAATGTACTATTACATGTCGTATTCCAAAGAAAAAATACCGAGTTTACCAACGTCGGAGGTGGAATTTGCACCCACGTACTCGCGTTGATGCTTAAAACCACACGGCCGATGGGACTCAGCGGAAATGGGTCAAATTTCTCGGGTATATACAATTTATTATCAGGCTAGGCGCCTTTGACCATACTCTAAAGAGCAAGCAGCTGCATCAATACGTGCAACTGCCTCCTAAACGAATTTCTTTCAATATTCTTGAACTAGCATAAAAAAACACAAAACAATATTTTTTAATAAAAATTGCGTTGTTTCCCAAAAAATAAATTGACTTTATTTCAGTGTTAAATGACGCTCGAACGCTCTCATTTCCTCATTCAACAATACACGACTACTGTTCACAAAACAAATAATGAAAAAAGATTTTCAGTAGTTGCCAACCCTAGGCAGCGGTCACCGGCGAGGTGATCATAAACCCGGCGCATGTTCTTACATAATCATATTCTTGGAGCAGGGGTGGCCAACTACGGTAAATTTCAGTCCAACAATAACTTTATTCGGAATTTTCCAGGCCGGTCTGATAGAAAAACATGGATATACGGTGTAGTATGGTTAGCTTTAGCTCTAGGTTGTTCATTTGATATGTATTTGTGATACTTTTTTCTTGAAAAATACATGATAGTTTATTTGTCAGCCTCCGTAGCCTAGTTAGTAGTGACCCTGCCTACGAAACTGGAGGTTCCGGATTCGAATCCCGAGGACATTATTTGTGTATTTATTTATCACAAATATTTGTTCCTTGGGAGTGGCTATATCTATATTATATATATCGTCGCTTGGTACCCACATCATAAATATATTTTTATTTATTTATTTAGAACGTATTGTGCTCAGTATCCTAGTTAAGGTGCGTTCCAACCAAAAGAGCATTCGCTTTTCTAACCCCCCACTCTACGATATTCGATCGTTACACAAAACGTGATTGGTTGATTTCGCAGAACGGGGGATAGAACAGCGAATGCTCTTTTGGCTTGAACGCACCTTTAGCTGTCTGCGAAACTGAATCCCTTCCCAAATCTTTTCCAGCGTAAGGTGAAAAATCTTCGTTGAAAAAAACTCCATATAATTTTATTTACAGCTTCGTTCTGACAAGCAAACCAAAGTTCCACCAAATCATCTCACTGTCCAGGAAAACAAAGAAAACACAAGACATCGCTGGCCAGAAGCGACGGATGGCGACACGGCCCATAACGCCCCCTAGCGCTACCCTACGACAAATTCAAAATTGGTTTACAAATGGCCATTTTATAGGTATACTCGTGGATCGTTGTGACAATTTTTCGATCATTTTTCATATTTCGTGATGAACTCTGTTTGATTATGTACCTAATATTGAGTGACTTTTACAAATTTTATTTTTCTTAACAAAAAAATAAGTTATAAATATTGGATGTGAAAGAAAAAACGACTAAGATCAACCAACGTTCGAAGTGGGAATCGAACCCACGTGCTCAGCTTTCGTGGCTGATGCCTGCACCGCTCGGCCACACGGTCTTAGCAACCACCATTTAATTTTCTCAAGTAACTATAATGCTCGTTCTTTATTTGGTATATGATATCCAATATTTATAATTTATATACTCGTAGTATTGTATAATTTATATTATATAGTGTGATTACTGGGGAAAAAATAAAAGTACAAATCAAAATATTTAGTTAATAATTAATTTGATTTGTGTTTTCACAATTATTTCAAAAAAATATACATTTACTCGTAAAGAATCCTCTTATAAATTTAATACGACGTTCTTATTTACACAGAATTAAGATGCACTAGGATGTCCCAAAAATAAGGTAATTTTATATACACCTTATTTTGTCTTTGACTGTAGGTACCTACGATACATACACTTGGGAAAAGTAAATTCTTCGGTCGTGTTTTAATTTATCGCCACGTTTATAACTTCATATCTTTCTTGTATCATAATGTACTATTTTACAGGTGAGGAGAGTCCGCAATTATAAAAGTGATTTATTACAGATGGCATCACACTGATCACTTTTCAGAATACGACACAGGTAATTTATTTATGTACGTCTGTACCAGTTATTTCATACAAATCGCTTTCATGACTGCTCTCATCTAACCATTACACATCAAATTAAACATTCTACGAATCACCTGAGTCCTTCTAAATATACTCCTTTAGAATTGGACCGCGAATTCCGAAGTTCTCTTTTGATTTCTCTGTCACACCAAAGAAAGTGTCATAAGAGTGACAGGGACAAATCCCCGAAATTCGCGAACTTCAGAGCTGCTGTTTGTCTGCGGAGTTGCCGTCAGATATATCTGAGCAGCCAGGGTGCTCAAAAATATGTAAACATGCACTCTAACGTCCTGACAATAGAACCCTCTGTGCTTAGCTAAGTTGCCAATCGCTAGCGCTTGTTAGCGTATCGTAGTTTTCCCTCTCTGTCACTCTTGCATATTAGTGCGACAAAGACAGCTGCCTTTCGTTTACGATGAAGCGATTGGCAACTTGGCTAAGCACCCTGTTGAGATATTTATGAGCATCCTCGCCGCTCAGGTATATCTGATGGCGACTATACAACTCACATGCCTTCAATTTTCGAAGATACTCTACTTTCTACTAACCATAAAGTCCAAAATCGCTTAGCAATGCATGTGAAAATTGTGAAACTTTTATTATTTATCAAAAGCAACTTTATGTTGTTTTAGTAAGATCGAAATTGAGGGTAGATTTAAAGACGGCCACACACGTTGCTCACGCATCGCTGCGCGTGAGACGCATCTATCGGATAGACTGCTGAATTCAAAATTCGAACAACGTTGACAGCCAGTTCAATCGACCGTTATACTCTTTGGTTTAAATTGAGAATTCTTGTTAGTGAAGTTAAAAATGATGTAGGGAAATTACCTGTGGAGATGAGATAGGAAAGACGTTCCTGAAATATGTTGATTGCTACATTTGTTATCAAATGCTTTCGATTCACCGCTAAGATCAAAATAAAATGAACGTGCTTCACTGAGTTGTGAAGCACGTTTGGAGGTACTTATTATTTGTTTCAAAATAGACAACAACTACAACAAGCACTATTTTATTTTATTACTATATACAAGCTATTTTCATACACAGTGATAGATTTTTTTAGACTTACCGTAAATATACGGTAAACTACTACTAGATTTTAAACCATACATCAGAAATTGAAAACAAAACATCATCTCATACAAAAATCACCATCACGTTTTTTAGGGACACAGAATTTTGACCCAATTATGGGCATTAAGTACCTCCTAAATGCGTCCATATGCATAAGTAATAGGAGCTTACTTCCAGCATTGGACTGAGATATGCTGATGACGTGATAATGTGTGTGTGGATGTATTCTTCTCGTATTTACGTGGTAATTTCTACAGATTCGTAGAGCTTTTTAACCATTTAAAACACAATACGTGTCAATAAGCTCACAATGGCATTCCTGGCCGCTGAGCCGCGCCAGTAATTTTAAATTAATCCTCCTTTGACTGTAATTTGTCCAACTTTTTCACATCTGACCGTGTGGAAAATCCCAATTGGTTATAAAAAGGTTTTTTTGGGAATCCGATATTCGGTCGAGCTTCGGTTTAATTAAAGCGGTTTAGGAAATTAAAATAAAGTTCGATTTTATTTTGAGCTTGAAATCTGGGTTAGATCCGTTAGAGAATATATTATTAAGGAATTTTTTGACAATGTAATGGGTACAAAAGCTTAAATTATAGAATACGTTTACACATTTCTGTTCCTGTGTTTTGTATTTAACGAATCGTTTGTAACTAATATTTACCAATAATACAAATATTACATTCCTGCATAACATTTTGAAATAGGCATAATTTTTTTGACATAATTTGGTACAAGTTTTCAAAATACTACGTATTTATTACCGATTTAGAAAACGAATTATAATAAAATTTGCACCTTTAGTTCATTATTTTCAAATCTTTCACAGAAAATATACATTCAAAGCTGAACACTTCTTCAAACAAATTAACCCTTAAACAGGCCTGGCGATTTTTTCACTTTCGTATCCTGATTTCGGTAGATAATAGCGTTAATAAAAAACTAATTTCTTGTTTTTTCTTAGAAACATTATTTCCAAAAAAAAACCCGGTGGTCAATATACACCCTGTGCTCGTCACCAGGAGGCCTACGTGTTCGGTATGTGGCCACTGCCCTACTGGCGATACATTGAAGTTTTAAGGGGTAGTTGTTATGCTTACATGTAATTAGGGACACAATAAGACCACAATAAAAGTAAGAAAAAAGGATATTTATTTTTATATTCAAACACAATTTAGCAAAAACCGCTTCAAAACTAACTTATAATTATATACTTACAGTAAGTCTTGAGATGTTTAGTGGGTGGACCTACATGGTGTACAGTATTGAACTTACCCTTAAATTTCACATAAATGCCCAGCCGGGCAGTGGTCACATACAAACCACTTGTACCAAACCGAAACGGGCAGAGGTCATGTAGGGCCCACAAACTTTAAGAGCAAAACTTTTAAGTAAAAAACTATTACTGTGACCATTTATGACATACTACACTTACATTACCTTATATACTACCAAAATAAATACATAGCTCTTACCGTAATTTTTTTCGACACAATAATAGTATTTTCCCCTCACTAGCTCGTAAAGTGCTCGTTTATCCTTTAATACGAACGTGTAAAACGCATATTATTCACTTGTGTGGCAAAGTAATGACCATGGTTTTGGAATAACAAAACGTAAAATGCTCATGGAAATTGTTCCATATTAATGATAATTAAATAATGTGTTTGAGAATTTAGTGTAAAATACAAACCTTTATAATAATATGATGATTTTAACATATAAATCCTAAAATTCCATAAGTAACAATTGTTTTAGTGAATGATGATAAGATGACTAGATGCAATCACAAAACGCAGAAAATGTCAACGTCAACATTGTCAAAGAATATTATAGGTTATAATTTTTATTTACCGACTCGAACACGCTTAAAAATAGTAAACTAAACAACTTTCAGGGTGTTCTGTTATAATTTTGTAAAAATAATGAATGAGAATGTTTTAATAATGCATTGGCGTTGGTGTGCAACTACAGGAATGTGTTAAAATCGTGCTGCGTTTACTTTTTCGTGGTAAGTTTACTGCGACAAAATCTTGCATTAAATACATGATGCATTTGGAAAATTACTATCACTAACTCGATGATGATTGTAATGTGAACAAATAATTACCTTTTTTGAGTTTCCTCGCTATAGTGAGGGGAAAAGTTTTGTGTTACACACGGGTGCAAATGTATTTTACTTCTCGTATGTTAAAAACACTCGCTGCGCTCAGGATTCTATTTTAGAACCACTCGCTTCGCTCGTGGTTCAACTATAGAATCCTTTCGCTTGCTCGTTTCAATTTCATACTCGCGGGTAAAATACAACTTTGCACCCTTGTATAACAAATAACTATTATCTGGAACAACACACAAAATCTGCCACTTTTTCGGTTTTTGAATTTGACAACTAAAACGTCAAAGAAATTTGTTCTGACACATCGACTTTGGGTGCGTTCAGAAATCTTTCAGTTTATAGACTATATGTCAATGACATTTTCCCCTCACTAGCTCGTAAAGTGCTCGTTTATCCTTTAATACGAACGTGTAAAAACGCATATTATTCACTTGTGTGGCAAAGTAATGACCTTGGAGCGTAGCGCGAAGTAGCATTAACAAAACGTAAAATGCTCATGGAAATCGTTCCATATTAATGATAATTAAATAATTTGTTTGAGAATTTAGTGTAAAATACAAACCTTTATATAATATGATGATTTTAACACATAAATCCTAAAATTCCATAAGTATCAATTGTTTTAGTGAATGATGATAAGATGACTAGATGCAATCACAAAACGCAGAAAATGTCAACGTCAACATTGTTAATGAATATTATAGGTTATAATCTTTATTTCCCGACTCGAACACGCATAAAAAT
>JALPQI010017863.1:0-25215 GCA_025490895.1 Thaumatotibia leucotreta
TAACTGTCGAGATAAGGTTTTAAGATATCACTTATACAACAATAAAATTATGTAGACGTTGTAAAAATGACCTTATTACGACGATTCTGTTTTTTCAAAACCCTTTATAAGACGAAAACGTTTATACGACTTTGAACATCATTAAGTAAACGTTTTCTTTAAAACCTCTACATGATTGTTGTATAATTAAGTCGCAAAAACGTTTATTTACCATAGTAATTAGACTATTTGGTAGGACGACTAAACTATCAGATTTATAACGTTTATTTGACTAACAGGTTAACTAAAAACGACTATAAAACTCTTATATGGCTAAAGGTCGTATAACTCTTGATTTATATGACTTCTTTGCTAGTTGGGGCGTAATCGTTTATGCGAAATTATGGTTATGCCACTTAAATAGTATGCTTAACAACGCTATGCCAATTTGAAGTATGCGTAATAAATTATGAGAATTAATATAGACTCACCTAATATTAACAGACGATACCCACTGAAGGGTGTCGCAGGCAAGAATCGAACCCGAACCCGGAACTGCTGATTTTTTACGAGTTTTAGAAATTAATAACGCATACCCCCTAAATCAGTTTCTTTTACCTCAAAACACACTGAGAAAAAAAATCTGTTCATTTCTGTAACTGTAACTTTCTAAAATTCGTAAAATAGGGGACACCCTATTATACAATTACAAACTAGGAACATATTAAATAATTAATGTATGCAAAATGGCAAATCAACACGTCAGTAGAAAAACACGAAAAATATGTTTAGTTCTCCCTATTTACTTAAACAAAATTTTTATTTCGCGCCGTTTTATACTGCCAAGTTATGCGCATATTACTCCTTCCCAAATCAGTCACTGACGACAGAGTTGCCATAATATGCTAGACACGATTAAAAATGTCTTCATATGTGTCTTACAGTCTAAGTAGAGACTTCGCCTCCTTATGTGTGTTCTATCGTCTGTACAATGGGTTGTGCTCTGAAGAACTGTTGTACATGATGCCAACGTCCACTTTTCATCATCGCACCGCTCGCCACCGACTGGGCGCTCATCCTTACATCTGGCAACCTAAATAGTCGCGCACCGTGCGGTTTCAGAGGAACTGCCTCCCGCGGACGGTCCGTCTGTGGAATGAGCTCCCTGCCGAGGTTTTCCGGATGGACTACAGTATGGGGTTCTTCAAAAGAGGAGTGTACAAGTTCTTATTGGGTCGGCAACGCGCATGTGACACCCCTGGGGTTGCAGGTGCCCATAGGCTACGGAGACTGCTTTCCATCAGGCGGGCCGTATGCTTGTTTGCCACCGACGTGGTATTAAAAAAAATACTGTGTTGACACTTTCGTCAGTGACTGATTTAGGAAAGTGTAATAGGCGTTTAAACTATCCTGATTTTGTATAACTTTTCGGTGCAATTAAATCGTGGCAACCCTATCTGTCAGCCAATCAGCTACGGCGGCGCGCGCACGAAAATAAAGCCCACGTGGGTGGCGCAATATATCAATTACACGTAACTTAACACGTGCAATACTTGATTAAAACATTACCGTGTCTGACTCGCTTAGTTTTCGGCCCGTTTCGTTCAGTTTATCTCGATCTCGTTGATCCGATACCCAGTAATCTGGCACTGAAATAGGGGCACGACAGTAGGCTTATGTAGCACATGATATAGACTATGCGTCCCTCTTTTATTAAGAGCCCGGTATAAATTTGAAAATGCCTAGTTGACGCCGTGTGGTAACGGCAGTAAGAATACATTTGTCGCCACCGCAACTCCTCCTGCGGGTGTCGTAAGAGTCGACTAAGGGATTGAAGTGTCACTGACCATTATTTGATAAAAGATTGATGATGGGCAGCAGCGTCATCAATGTCATCATAGTGGACACGTTACATTACTGCGATCGTCAGATCCGCTTGCCCAGCGTGGCGATTATGGGTATTTACCTCCTAATGCGTTTATACGCATAGTTAATAGGAGAGGCCTACGTTCAGCAGTGGACTATCATATGCTGATGATGATAGTTGACACTCCCAAGCTTTCTTGTTGTTTGTCAGCCTCGGTAGCCTAGTTGGTAGTGACCCTGCCTACGAAGCTGGAGGTTCCGGGTTCGAATCCCAGCGAGGGTATTATTTGTGTATTTATTTATCACAAATATTTGTTCCTTGGTCGTGGCTGTCTATGTAATTATAATTATATTTATGTTATCTATCACATATATCGTCGCTTGGTACCCACGTCCCACGTCACAAGCCTTAATTGAGCTTACCGTGGGACTAGGTCGATTCGCGTAAGATGTCCTAAGATTTATTGTTATTATTTATTTATTCATTGAAAACCGTTAATAATGCACGTTATAACGCATATAAATTACAATTGTTCACATAAAATGAACTACTGCTATTGTAAAAAATAATTTGACAAATATTTATATTATTATTAAATGGAACAATTTTTGGTGATCAACACGGCAAGTAATGCCTAGACCGAACCCGAATTTCGAACCCGTAACCTCCATGTTTCGTAGCAAACCTTCAAATAACCTGACAATAGACTAACTTCTTATTTCGATTCCTGATATCTACTTTTCTAAATTTAAAATGTTGATTAAATAAAATAATGGACGCGTGGGTGGCCTTAATACATCAATTATAATCTCCACAGTAACTTAACACGTGTAATGGTCGCCGAACGGGTTGATTAACCCGTTACACGGCTGACACATTATACATATAAAATTATAAATACGCCTTACGGAGCTTGCTTCATTTGCCGAGAGCATGCCGTTTGGAGACCAGATGATTAATATCTGAAGGTGCGTTCAAACCAAAAGAGAATTCGCTGTTCTATCGCCCGTTCTACGAAATCCACCAATAACGTTTTGTATAACGATCGAATTTCGTAGAGTGGGGGGTTAGAATAGCGAATGCTCTTTTGTTTTGAACGCACCTTTAGAAGCTTTTTAACCGACTTTTTTTATGAGACGAAGGTAGATAACTGAGCTCTCAGCCCACTTGATGGAAAGCAGGAACTGAGGCCCATGGATATAGCGATCAGAAAATCGCCTATGCGCTGCCTACCCTGAGGACTTAGATTGCCTCTATCTATGCCAGTAATTCCGGCTATCTTACCCCCAAATCGAAACACAGCAGTGCAAACACTGCTATTTAGTGGCAGGTTAACTTAAAATATTTTAAATGTTTTTCCTCTATATGTACAAGAATCGTGAATAGATTTTAAATTTTTTCCGGATTGTTTCGAAAAAATCAAAGAAAGTTTCCACTTTAATTTTCAATTCTAAACCAATGTCAATGAGGTCTAATTTTCACTTATACCAGGAGAACGCGATGTCATCGAGGGCAAGTCATTTGAAATAGATGAAAAGGAATGACAGTGATAGTGACATTGATTATTTCTGTAAAAACCCGAAAAAAACGGAGGTAAACGAATTTTTTATACATTCCCGAAAAAAACATTTCATTTTTCCGACATTTTCAACGCTAAGCACGACCCTATTTAAATATATGGATAATTTTAAGTTTGCATGTACGAGCTAAGCTACCTTAACTTACCTGCAGTGTTATTCTCTAAGGAAACCGCCTTGCTGTCAGCGCTGCGTCAGTGCTGCGGCAGCGTCGAGCTTAAAAATGGTATTCACTAATGTACTTTAAACGACACTAGTGCTCGGCGACGAATGCGGCGTGAGCTGGAACTACACTGCGTCGAGAGTTTGACGTTTAATGTATGAACTTCGTATTCTCTAACGAAAAACAGCGACGAACTCGACCACAACTTCGCTCACAGCCTCGATTCCTAATGTCAAATAAAACAGCTAGGATTTTAGACAAGGCTGTCTCGATGTCGAGCTCGTTGACGAACGCAGCGTCGAATGTGTGAATAAGAGAATAGCATAGCTGCACGTATCAGCTGTGAAAAGTGACAATTTGATATTATTATGTATTGGAGTTTGAATACATATATGCCAGGTTTCGCTTGTATTTTTTTACGAGAATTTGCACGTGAGACGTGAATTTTAGCTGCACATGGAATGTGTTAATAAGCCCTTTCCTTAATGGGCTACCTACAAACATGAACTAGGTACATGCATAAAACCAGCGTGACTCAGGTGACCGTAACCATGGCAATAACAGACAAATAAGTTTATTAACTCACACTTACACAGAAATTATACGAAATACTCGCCTTTGGCTCATTTCATAAAACAACATTAGTGTGTTAACGCCTCTCATTATGCACCAGTCACTTAATCACGATTTCCAACCACATTGTACTCATAGTTAGACGACATATTATTCATACTAGCGACCCGCCCCGGCTTCGCACGGGTACTATACCTACATAAAAACCTTCCTCTTGAATTACACTACCTATTAAAAAAAATCTCAACAAAATCCGTTGCGTAGTTTTAAAGATTTAAGCGTACAAAGGGACATAGGGACAGAAAAAGTGACTTTATTTTTTACTATATAGTGATAGATACTTACCTATACAAAAATAACACGTTTCATCAATACTTTACATTTTGACCTACCTGTCAAATCGCCACACCTTTGACCCTGTAATTGGTGAGCTATCATGAGCCTGTCAGCTGTCATGGCTGTCAAAACAGGCGGTATCACTAATTGATCTGATACGATAGTCATCTGATATGATGGTTACACACTACGTCTGGTTTTGATGTTCAATATTTAAGTTCAGTTGACGGCTAAGGTAGGCTATGTTCTTTTAAAAGATGAATAAATATATTAAATATAGTGGGAAACTCTTTGACAAATCAACCTAGTCCCACGGTTAGCTCAATTAAGGCTTTATGCTCTTGCTACTAACTGATGTTATGGTGCGTTCAAACCAAAAGAGCATTCGCTGTTCTATCCCCAGCTATGCTATTCTCTTATTCACACATTCGACACGGCGTTCATCAACGAGCTCGACGACAAGACAGCCTTCACTTCGTTTAACCACGTAGTTCTTTGCTCAAATGACGGCAAAAGTTTTAGTGCCCTTAGATTCTTCTACAAATTAGAATACAAAAAAAAAATTTTTGCTAATTTCTATTAGCAAAAATTTTTTTTTTTTGTATTTCTTAATGTAATATTTTCTTCTTGTTACTTTGTTAATGTTTTTTACTATTACAAAATTTACGTTATTATTAAACCTATGATGTAAGACCACAACCTATTTAATTAATGGGAATTTTAACTTTTTTTCTTAAATCTTAGATTTTCTTAGTGTATGTTTCTGTTTTTGACATATGTCATCATAGGTCATATTAAGGCAAAATAGTATATTACGATACAAGTGGAAAAAATTAAGTTCGAAACGAGCGGCGATAAGTTAAAAGACGATCTATCGAAAATTCCCCCTATTTTAAATCGACACAAGTTATGAATTTCTTTTTCGCATGTGTATTGTACTTCAACGTTTTTAGTACACCTTCGAAGTTTCGAGCTGCGTGACAGCTGTCAACTTATAGTAACGTTTGGATTTGACTTTCTATCCATCTCACTCGTACCAATGCCGTGCGATCGTGATGGATAGAAAAAGTACATTACGGTACAAGTGCGAAACATATACGCACTAGCGCGTAAAAAAAGCACAATCTTTACTGAAATAGTACATTTCGATGCAAGAAGTTTTTAAACGTTTGCGCAAAGTTTACTTTTCCGCACTAGTTAGGAAAAGTAAGTTACCTATCGAAACACGGCGTTAATTTCATGGTAGAGCTACTGACAAAAAATGAACTTCTCACACTAGTGCCTAAAAAAGGCATCATTTGTACTGAAAATATTATAAGCATTCACGTAATGTTAACTTATAAAGTAAAATGCCTATTGTTACTTACAAGTTTTGAATCAATTTTATGTTCAGTTTTCGACAACCGGCGAAATAAAGTAACAAAATATGTGTGACCGTGTCAGGGAAGCCATACAAATAGCAAATTAAGGTACTAAAGTCATTCTGAACCACCCACGAGGCTTTTATAAAAGCCGAAAATGGTTAAAATCTGTCTGTACTCATGTAAAACATATACACTTGTAATGTATATGTGCTTATATCGTCGTTGGTTGACAATCGAAACTCGCTAAGTAAAGGTGCATTTACACCAAAGAGCATTCGGTCATTCTATCCCCCACTACGAAATCAACGAATTTCGACGAATCACGTTTCGTGTAACGAACGAATTTCGTAGAGTAGGGGATGGAATGAGCGAATTCTCGTTTGGTCTGAATCTTAAGGTGCGTTTAAACCAAAAGAGCATTCGCTGTTCTATCCCCCTACTCAACGAAATTCGATCGTTACACGAAACGTGATTCGTTGATTTCCTAGAGTGGGGATAGACCAGCGAATGCTCTTTTGGTCTGCACCTTAAGGTGCGTTTAAACCAAAAGAGCATTCGCTGTTCTAGCGCCCGTTCTACGAAATCAACCAATCACGTTTTGTGTACCGATCGAATTTCGTAGAGTGGGAGGTTAGAACAGCGAATGTTCTTTTAGTTTGAACGCGCCTTTAACGAATACCTTGAAAGCTCGTATCTCAGTTTTGATTCAGTATAGACATACGACTTTGCTAAGAATAGTGAAAGATGTTATAGCGAGTTTTGCTTTTCAATCTATTTTAAAGCTCTTTTTACACTGCCCTAAGTGTCCTAAAAATATAAGTCCTCAGGGTAGGCGCATAGGCGATTTTTTGGTCACTATGTCAATGGGCCTCAGTTCCTGCTTTCCATCAGATGGGCGGCTAAGTTATCTACCTTCGTCACATAAAAAAATAAAATGGCAACTGTAATGTGAAAGGCCTCTTAGATTTTTATCTTGAAACATGGTCATAATAAGCTTCGAGATTGCAAGCGATACTTTGAGAGCTCTAATGATATGTTAGTAATTTTATTGAGTGTATATTATACGGAAACACTGCGACATGGATACGTAATTGTATAACACGATTTCTGTTTTTTTTATCGCAACCTCTCAGTGATTTGTTGCATACTAGTAAGCCTAGTCAAGATGCCATTTTGCAATCATATATGATAAGCGATAAGTAATAATAAGTACTTAATCTATATGTATAAATAAACATGAATTGCTGTTCATTAGTCTGCTTAAAACTCGAGAACGGCAGAACCGATTTGGCTAATTTTGGTCTTGAAATATTCGTGAAAGTCCAGGGAAGGTTGAAAAGGTAAGAATGATGTATATAAATAAAAATGAATTGCTGTAGTCTGCTTAAGACTCGAGAACTGCAGAACCGATTTGGCTTATCTTACAGAATATAAGAAAAACAAGAACTGAAACTTAAGACTAGAGTTAATCTTAACTAATTCTTCAAATATGTTAAATACGAAAATAAATAAAAAATAAACTGTTTAAATATATTTGGACTACATTAATAGGTATAGTGATACGGGTCATCTAGTAAGTGATAATTTGCTGGTGGTAGAATCTCGTTCAGTTTCCGCCCGGATAGCTACCACCGTCTTACAGTTTTAGCACTGCTGTGTTTCGGTTTGGGGGTAAGATAGCCGGTGTAATTACTGGCATAGATACAGGCAATTCATCTAAATCCTCAGGGTAGGCAGCGCATAGGCGATTTTTGGTCACTATGTCTATGGGCCTCAGTTCCTGCTTTCCATCAGGTGGGCTGAGAGCTCAGTAGACTACCTTCGTCGCATAAAAACGGTAAGTACCTAATAAATGTATGCGGATGGCACATTCAAACGAAAAGTCACATTTCCATTTCCATACATTATTATGGTCACATGACTTATCGCTTATCGTACACGATTGCAGATTGGTATCATGGCTATGCCTGGATGCTTAGCCAAGTTACCAATCGCTAACGCTTAATCATCAATCGTAAACGAAAATCAGCTAACTGTCTTTGTCGTACTAATATGAAGGAGTGACAGAGAGGGAAAACTACGATACACTACTAAGCGTTAGCGATTGACAACTTGGCTAAGCTTCCTGGCCTGCTACAGCGAATATCGAAGTTCGTAAATTTCGGGGATTTTTCTCTGTCATTCTAATGACGCCTTCGTTGGAGTGACAGAGATAAATCTTCGTCGTTCGTTAAAAAGTAATAGAACACGTAATCTAGTTCTACAGGGTGTAACTAATAACCAGGGCTCGGAGGTTTCATCGCACGGTAAGACTAATAGCAATCTATGGAGTCGACATTTGCCATAAATCTGAATTCTTCTTCATACTCATACTCACAAATTTTCTTAGTCCCGTAACACTTTTGTTCCTTATGCAGGCTAACAGATCAAAAATATTAATCGAAAATACATGTTACTTAATGTATTTAAAATTAATATCTATAGTTTAATTTGGGAAGGGTTAAGCTTTAAATCATTAGCCCCTGATGTGCCCTTACCACCACGGCCTATAATAACCAGATGGGGGACGTGACTGAGTGCTGCATTTTATTATGCAACTCATAACGAAAAAAATACAAATATTATTTCGTCATTGAACAGTAGAGATGCCGTCGCAATTTTAAACGCCCAAACTCTACTATTAAACGGTAATATGCAAAACGAGCTAAGTTATGTAAAAGATAACTTTGAACTCATTGTTGCCCAAGTAACAAAAGCGAATCTAAAAAGGGGATATTAGATATCTAATAGACTTCGATTTGATTGTCTACCATAAGAGTAACATTGCCCCCAAGCTATCTTCAATAACGCTTATAGATAGTCTTTAGTAAAGTGGGCACAACCTTGTAACTATTCATAAGTCTCCCTCTAGAAACCACGAATAGACAGAGTTAAGAATTAAACATTTTCAAATACATAGTCTTAAGGCATTCTTCTAGAGTCTTTCTATACTATTTATAGACCACGATACGTATGCACTAGTAGATGGTTAATAGATAAGCTTGAGAGCTAAACAGAAGTATTCACCTGAGAAGTTTTAAAACCAAATTAACTCAACCCTGCCAACCTTAAGAAAGATTTTAATAGAAATAGACAACGATATGTATAATGGCGCATATCTCAAAAGAATAATGCTAAGGTAATATTACAAAATGGCGTGACAAATTTCTAACTTCTTATTTCATGCGCCTAGTTTTCATCGGCTAATACTGATACTTAAACTTGCAAAACTTGGTGCGGATGAAAGTCTCTCGCTGAATTTGTGTAAAACTCTCTTTAAATAAGAGCGCCCGCTTGAAATGTAATATTTAATAAAATATTAACCAAATATAAAAATAATAAAAATAAAATATTGTGTTTATATGTTTAAGCCATTTGTTTCATTCATAATATAGTATATTAAAAAGTATAGGACGATTTGTTACAGAGAATATATTCATAAAAGTACAAAAACAAGCCAAAAAATAGTTCGCTACAATAATTTCACAAAATATTAGGCAGTAAAAATGCCGTCTAGTTAAACTTGTCTAGAAAAATGATTTCTTTAAAACAAACTTTCTAAAGAATAATCTGTAGTATAGCTCTAGTAAATGACAAGATTATTTTTACTTGTTGCAAACCAAACTTCCTAGTCGAGGAATAAACTGGTTTATGAGTGGTTTAAGATTACCTATAAACTGCCATTTTTGTATACTGTTTTAACTTCTCACAGTATTTCTAGACATCAATCAGAGAACTGGCATTTTGAGTGCGTTGTGTATCATTTTGGATGGATTAATGCAGAACGAATTCAAGAAGTTACCTTCTTAAAGAAATTTGTTTTTTATTTGTTGACAATATGAAATAATGGTTTAGTCGCAACTTCGCGCCGCCGGCGTGCGCGCGTGCGGAGTAGTCGCGAGACGCACGTCTTGACATGTTGAATTATTTGGTGTATCCACGGTTCACGCGGCCGATTTGTAGCAGTTTTAACGTGTTATGTTTAGTTTTATCAGTGTATTTGAAAAGGGCGGAAAGTTTATTTTTTGTGGATCGTATATTAGGTAGATATATCTAAATTATCATATTCGTACCTATCTGTATAAAGTTTCCCCGATTTCTAAGAATGAACATTTGACACGCATTGTTTATTTATTTATAGGTAGATGGAACCATTTCGTAATTAACATTATTGTCTAATCTTTATTTATTATTTTAATAATCTTACCCGCTTATTTCATGAGTCGCAAATCAGAATCGGAACTCCTTTTGCTCCTTCTCTGTATTTTCTTCTATTTTTAAATATTTGCTGACTCTCCGACGAAAGCCACCAGATCTTTTAATTTGTTTTACTGTCTCCATTGCATAAAGCCAGCTGATCTAGTAAAATTGCACTTATTTACATTATCTTTAAGCAAATAAACACTGGAACCACTATTTCACTAACATATTATTAGACTTACTGAAAGATATCTACAAAAGTAGTTTATGTAGACTTTAGTCTTTTTATAAACAAACATAAGAGTACCACTAGCTAATACGGAATATCTGTAGAAAGTTAAATCTTAACATTTACCATCTTATCTAATAAAACACTGGAAAATAGGTACCTTTAGGCTTTATTAACTATTTATAGAACAATATGTCCTAAGATAATCGTCATACATAGAAATGTACTTAAAATACGTATTCTATAGATCAAATCATCTAAAAAAAATCAAATATGAGAAAAGATACACTATAAGGATACTTTTTCTTCATAGAAACCATTTATAGAAAGCCCTTATCTAAAAATAAACTGCGAATAGACTATCAATAGATAAATTCGTTTTAAGCCTTCAGGCCCATGTTACTTGGGTGATTCAATTACAAAATTGCAGTGTACTACTATACCTATTAAGTGAATTTTTCAAATATTAGACGAATTAAGACAATTTTTAACAATTTTCGACCCTGAAACAGTTAAAAATAAATTGAAAAGTGTAGTGAATAAATAGAAAAGTGAAAACTTAAGGCACATGACAAGCACTGAACAATTTGAGCGAGTTCTAGAATATGCTACGCTAACTTCCGTTAGCGTAGCAAACGTAGAACGTAGAACGATCTTTTTCAAGTCACAAGTGGATTATCAACCAATATAGAACCAGTTTTACCCCAGAAAATATGGAAAAAGTTGCCATTATTTACTCGTTTTACAATTGTTATTTTGAAATGGACAATACACATGGCGTACCTTGTCAAGATTTTGAGGCACTCATTCCGGTTGTAGATTTGAGCACATTACGAAAGTAATGTTTTATTTTTTATTTTCTTTATTTACAACATAATTTATAGCTATTCAAATGATTTATTTTATTTGTAGTTTAATTTCGTTCTTAATTAAATGAATGAGTATGAGTATGAAGTTAGATAATAATTGAACTTTAATATGGAAATTAATATTTATCATACACTACCGTTATAAAGGCATTTAAAGATAAATTTAATAAATGAATATGAATAAAATTTTAGATTTATGGCAAATGTCGACTCCATAGCTTGCTATTAGTCTTACCGTGCAATGAAACCTCCGAGCCCTGCTAATAACAAAATAGTAGTGATCCATTTAAGAGCAAATTCAATATCGCATTGCTATTTCAAAATAATCACAAATATCGTAATTTTTGGCTGATTAAATAGGATCCAATATTTTCCCTGAAATTATATATGGTATTATTTAAATCAAAACACGATACTCATTGTCTACTTAAACGTATCACTACTATTTTAGGCCTTCTGTATGGTACTGTGTCCTTTCTTTTTAGAAAACCGCTTATACAACGAGTTGTGTCACCCATTGAAAACCTTGGACAGGGTGATTTAGGTGCATTCCACGAAAAAGTCCACCGATGTCCCGTACGAACACGGTTTTTCTCAAAATTGTGGGTTTATGTCAGTCTCCGTAGCCTAGTTGGTAGTGACACTGCCTACGAAGCTGGAGGTTCCGGGTCCGAATCCCGGCGAGGGCATTATTCGTGTATTTATTTATCACAAATATTTGTTCCTTGGTCATGGCTGTCTATGTGTTTAAGTATCTATATATACATATCTATTATTATTATATGTCATCGCCTGGTACCCACATCACAAGCCTTAATTGAGCTTACCGTGGGACTAGGTCGATTTATGTAAAGATGTCCAAAAAATATGTATTTATTTATTGAAGTTCTCTTTCGTGACTAGAGGGGTTAAAAATTGCTGAAATAGTTCATTTCCTAACTAGTGCGGGAAAACTTTTTTTCGGCGAGGGTGAAAGTTAGAGCCCGAGTGAAACGAGGGCGACAATCACCCGAGTTAATAAAAAGTTTTTGCACGTGTAAGGGACGATTTTTTTCATAACAAGTGCGTCAAAAAGCGAAATTACCGCGCGCGAAGCGTGCGCAAAGGTCGTTTTTGCGCACTTGTTAGGAAAAATATATATAATTACTAACGATTCGGAAGAAAACTCAAATTATCGAAATATACACGCGTTTGTACGGGACAGCTCATAGAATGCCCCTTTGGTAGGTTATACTGAACAACTTTTACTATGGAACTAACCCTGAAATCTCCAAAAAAATGTTTGCACTTTCATACAAAATGTCGTTATCATAAAAAAACACTTTTTTTTAGTTTTTGTGATTGTCCTCTTAGTAAAAGTTGTTCAGTATATTATAGCCTACTAAATCGCCTCGTTCAAGGTTTTTAGTGGGTGTTGTAACACCCTGTATTTATTCCAGAGTCTCCCAGTCTCCCTTATTTTACCGCTACTTAATTTCTTTCAAAGCATTTCATGTGGTTTTTAAACTTGAAGTATTTTCGGTAGAAAGTGTGGCTTCCTGGCCGCATCAATCAAACAATATGAGCTATTAAAGGTCTATAAAGTGCTTGAGCAAACGGTCCAGTGAAAGTATACGGGGTTCGATCCCGGACCGAGCCGCGGCGATTTTTTATGTCTGGGCCCCGTTTTAGAAAGTTACTAGTTACAATTTTACAAGCGTTTACTGGCTACACTTGCCCCGTTTTTTACAATTTGTGTTTTATAAAAGTACTATGTTACAATTTTACAAGTTACAGGTACAAGTGCCTGTAGCTCAGCCATAGACAAAAATACAGGAGTTTAATAGTTTTAAACTCGTAATCGAACAAGTGTTTTATAAAAATATTGTAAATAACAAGTGCAGGTGTGGTAGACTTGTAACAAGAACTGACGTACGTCTTGAGTCCTGTAACCGCAACTACAAGTGCAATTTTCCCAGTTATTTCGTATGCTAGGTACAGACGTTTGCTCGTAATACTGTTGAAATTATTCGCTTTCTGAGAGCTTCTTCATAGTTTTTGGCCAACTACCACGAACTCCGAAAGCCGCAAACGACGATTTGTCTTTGTCACTTCTAACAAGGCGATATTAGAGTGAAAGAGAAAAATAATCGAAATTTGCCGATTTCCGAGTTTGCGGTAGGGCCGCTGACTATGACTACACTTTTTTACTTATGTCTGGAGCATAAGGTCTAAAGTTGTATATATTATTATATTTGACTGTACCCCGATAGCGTTGACCCAGACTGTTTCAGCTCCTAATAAATTTGGACTTTCGGAGTCGGACACCGTACGACTTCAAAGAGCGAATGAACTCCACACAAATTTAGAACATCTATCTCATCGTTTTGTTCTGCGGCCCTACTGCGATTTTCGCAAATTTCGAGGATTTGTCTTCGTTGCAGTTACGGCGAAAAATCTTCGAAATTTACGAATTTTGAAATTCGCGGTAGTAGGGCTGATTTTCCATCAAAATAAACATGCATAATCTGTGGATACGATTATTTATGTCAGTTTTTATTTTTTAACCGACTTCAAAAAAAGGAGGAGGTTCTCAATTCGACTGAATTTTTTTTTTTTTGTTGTATGTATGTATGTTACCTGATATCTCCGAGAATAGTGAACCGATTCTAAAATTTCTTTTTGTGATCGAACGTGTATTACCCCGAGATAGTCCCATTGGCACCAAGTTGGGGTCTGATGATGGGATCCTGGAGAAATCGAGGGATCTCTTCAAATGTTATAGGTACATGTATGGCGCTTTTGGTAATTTTCATTCATTTACAAGAATTTGCATTCAGAAAGTAGGATTTGAGGAAACCAATGATGGAAACAAGTCAGGAATCTTGGAGAAACCGGTTGAAGTCGGTTTTTTAAATTTTTAATTTGGTGATTATAAATAGTGATGTCCGTCACGCCTGTAGATGTTACTTGTAATCGAGATTTACCATGGTTCATTACAATTGTAAATTTTTGTGTGTATTTATAAAACACCTGTAATAGTTCATAGTGCATTACAGGTTCCTGTAACCTGTACACTTGTAACCTGTATCTTGTAACTTTATAAAACGGGGCCCTGGTATACATACATTGGTATAAACTTTCATCATCATCATCATCTCAGCCATAAAACGTCCACTGCTGGACATAGGCCTCCCCTCTGGACCTCCACAAGTACCGGTTAGATGCGACCTGCATCCAGCGTGTCCCGGCGACCTTCATAAGGTCGTCTGTTTATCTTGTGGGTGGACGTCCTACGCTGCGTTTGCCTAGCCGTGGTCTCCACTCGAGCACTTTTCGCCCTCGCCGGGATTCGAACCCGGAACCTCCAGCTTCGTAGGCAGGGTCACTACATTGACCAACTAGGCTACGGAGGCTGACGACCTAATAGTTTCTGATTCCCGAATGTTGTCCCGTACGTACACTCGCACAATCGCTGCCCGTGATCAAAAAATGTATTGGCACAGCGCGACCAATACGACTTGGTACTTGATCGGGAAATCGATACAATTCGATTTTGATACTTTTATACTTTTAGAACTTGTTTGGGTTTTTGGACACTCCTTATAAACTATATACACGTGTGATTTTTTTATTTAATGATATGTACTATAATGCATATTTTGGATGTATGGACACTTTCGTTGAATTGGTGCGTAAAATGCACACGCGTGATTTTTTAATTTAGATCAATGGATTGAGTAGGTACATAAATATCTGTTCATGAACTGAACTGTAGGTACAAGGAAGTTAAAGGAAGAAAAACAAAAAAGAAAAAAACTAACCCCCTTATTCATAAACGTCTGCTAATTTAACAAGCCGCTAATAATTCTTTGTCCCTTCCAGTCTTAACCATGTATCCATAAAAGCAAAAGGGACAAACAGTACCTGTTTAGCGGCTTGTTAAGTTATCAGACGTTTATGAATAAGGTAAGTAGTGAAACAACTCAAAGTTTTAATAAATTTTTTTTAGCTTTGTTTTAAGTAGTCATATACTACTATGTAAATAAATTAATAAAACTAAGGACATAGGTTCACTTCCAATCGCACTTCCAGCATTGGTAAACTCGGTATTTTTTCTTTGGTATATGACATCTCATAATCATTATCATCATCATATCAGCCGAAAGACGTCCACTGCTGCACATAGGCCTCCCCCAAAGATTGCCACAATGACCGGTCCTGCGCCACCCGCTTCAGCGGACTCCTGCGACCTTCACCAGGTCATCAGTCCACCTTGTGGGGGGCCTACCCACGCTACGCCTTCCGGTACGAGGCCGGACCGATCATGACATATGACATGACATCTCATATTTATAAAAAAAACTAATGAATGTAAAAGCTATTACTAAAGAGTAGTTTCCGCTATATTATAAACACCTAAAAATAGCACGTGTAACGAATGTTTCAATTTCACATGAAAACGTTTCTTCACATTGTTAAAAATACCTATTCCCACGTTTTATATTTTAAAAAGGTCTCAAGCGTCAATAGATTTCATATTTTTCCTAACTGTTTCATTTTTAGCGAAACTAATCGTGCAAAAACGCGTCGAATTCATCAATCGCATAATTACTCTATTAAAGCATGCACGCATTTTACGATTTTATGCATCGGGTAGAACGTCTAGGCGAATTCGTCAAGTGTCTAATATTCTGCTTAATTTAGAAATAGTACAATTCGATGCAAATGCAAAAAAAAAAAATTTCGACGAGGGTAAAAGTTGCAGCCCGAGTGAAACGAGGGCGACAATCATCCGAGTTAAAAAAAGTTTTTGCACGTGTAAGAGACAATTTTTTTCTTAACAAGTGCGTCAAAAAGAGAAATTATCGCGCGCGAAGCGTGCGCAAAGTTCGTTTTTGCGCACTAGTTAGGAAAATGTTTTTTTCATCGCACTTGCTTTTTAAGTGCTTGCACGCGTCTCGGGATTCATTGTAAAATTCCCTAGGGAGTTAATTTTTGCATGCGGTGTGGCCTACGCTTCTGATTCTCGATTCTAATGCCATGCTTACTGCCCTAGATGTACAATGTACTATTATTCATTATGACATAAAATGGAAGAATTAACACGTAGTTTTATACCTTTTCACAGATAAACTATGGCAACACCATCTCTATGCCAGAATAGAATCCAATAATAAGACGCGGAACCAGGGGGGGGCAATGGGGGGCACTTGCCCCCCCCCTGACACTGGACTTAGGTATGCCTAGGTGCTGTTTTTAGTATAAAATACTATCATATACAGGGTGTTTGTGAAAAAAAAATCAGCTGTTTCATACATTTCGGCCGGCGTAATGCCGCCAATTTGTATGAAACAGCTGATTTTTTTTTCGCGATTTCGACTTTGTCCCCATAGTAAAAGTTGGTGAGTATGACCTACACATTCACTTCAGAATTTGAACGGTCGAAAAAAAAACACCCTGTATATAGGGTAATGTGTGGACAAAAGCGGCTATCCTTATAAGATTAAATTATACCGGAGAAATTCGACCGGTGTCTACTGAGACCGAGCGGTCGAGTGGTTTAAGAACATGGTTCGATCTCCACGTGGATTTTCGTCTATCAGAACGAAGTTTTTGTAGAAAGACATGACAATATGTATGTAGGTTCCTATATTATTTTAATAAACTTTCTCCAATTCACCAAAATCCAACCGAATTCTTCAATATCCCATCATCAGTTCCCGACTTGGTGCCATTGGAACCATCTCAAGGATACACCCGTTCGATTTCGAAAAAAAATCATTTAAATATTCTCGGAAATATCGAGTAACATACCTACATAAGAAAAATCAAATTGAGAACCTTCTCCTTTTTTGAAGTCGGTAAAAAATTTGGCCAAGTTGGGGCCCATGAGAAATATTGAAGTCGTTTGAAAAACATTTCAAATACTCATAATAATCGGACTTCATATCAAATCTCATACTTTTCACGGCATACAATGTTAATCCACCGTTACCAGCCAATTAAGCCGTTAAACGATGATTATATCTCCACAATCCATCAACGATCAAGAATCGCGAATAAAAATGCGTACAAAAAAAACCTGTAAACTATCAAGACTTATTGCGCACGACGAAATGCTGTCGACTTGGGTGGTCCGGTGGCGGCTGTCCCGCTCGCGCGCGGGGAGAAAGGTGATGCGGTCTCGCTCTGGGTGTCAAAGAGTATGGAGGTAGAAAGTTGGGTGATTCTTATTAGAATCGTATTGGATTTGTCGATGCCTTATAAACTTTTTTGATAGGTATATGACATCTAATTGTATAACAATCGTCAGTAGAATAAAAAAGTAAACAAATATGGCTGAGTCTCCATAGCATTTCACGTCTTTGACACATATCGTGAAACACGTACTCAGATATAGTTTTAGGTTAATACTAATAGTAATAAATATCAGTAATTTGAACTAAATATGTATGTGAACTCCAGGTTTAAGAGTTTAACTGGTAGGGAAAAGGGAATGCCCTATGGCATTAAGTTCGCCTTTTAAGTTTTCTTTTTGTGCAGTAAAGATCAAATAAATAAATTGTGTTCTAAAAGTGCGTAATTATGGAATAATGCAAGTTTTAGGTTTGTTTACATTGTACCATTAGGTACGGTCGGCTCTAATAATATGTATGTATACGATTTTGATCCTTATGCCTTTGACATACGTTCCGAAATGTATACATATTATTAGACGTGACTGTACATCTATCGTGCCTTCTCATTCTGAAGAAACTCTATACAGTATTGTTGCTATTTAATAATATATATAAAACCGGTATTAAACAAAAGTCACTAAAATTGATTGAAAAAACACACATCAAAATATTTAATAAAAAAATTAATAAAATATTTGTCGCACAAAACTTATGACAGAGCATGGAGGGCACTACCTTTACTCCGTAGCCTAGTTGGTAGTGACCCTGCCTACGAAGCTGGAGGTTCCGGGTTCGAATCCCGGCGAGGGCATTCTTTGTGTATTTATTTATCACAAATGTTTGTTCCTTGGTCATGGCTGTATATGTATTTAAGTATCTATATGTATCTATCTATTATATATATCGTCGCCTGGTACCCACATCACAAGCCTTAATTGAGCTTACCGTGGGACTAGGTCGATTTGTGTAAGATGTCCCAAGATATTTATTTATTTATTTATTTATTTATTTATTATTTATTTAATAACTTACCTATTGGCATTGACTCACTTCGAATATAGTGGAATAAATTCAATAAATATCTTTGATAAAAAATTAAAACTCAATTAAATACGCTTAATAAATTTAAGTAAAGTAGCAATTGCGTGATGGCCCATATTTTCTCTCAAGCAGCTCTTTTGAGCTATTCAATTTATTCAGTGTCTTCGGCTTACACCGTGACCGTGTATTTATTATTTATTAATTATACCGTCACATAATATCCACAATAATAGTATTTTATGCAACCCTTGTTTAAGAGAAGCCAAAAAAGGTGAGTGGCGTGGATTTGAGGCGAAGCCGAAAATTGTTATTAAAGACGCCACGAGCATTTTTTGACTCAGTTAAACAATGTTGCATACAATACTTTTTCTACGACCACTCATTTATTTTTAAATAAAATTGTAAATTTTACAAATATTTTTAGTCAAACACAATTTTATCAATCATCAAGGTTGAGCGGGAGACGTCAAAATTAAATAAGAAAGCTCCTCTATGGTTTACTGTTCATCAGATTTTTTTTTAATTAGTTTGACAGCCATGTATTTCATTAAGTCTTGTATACACGAGGTGTCTTAAAATGCAAAAAACGCACTGCGTGTAAACCCGAATGCGTTTATAGGGAATAGACAATATAGACTTATCTTGACATCTGTAAGGTAGGGGCTTAATGGTGTGTTCACGACCATGTAAATGACAAATAAAAGTATGGGAGTAGAAAAATATTATTTCAAAATATTTCACGTAAGTTTGTCTACTCTTTGAATTTCTTAATCATTAGTATCATTACACATTCGCGATCTTCCCTCCCGCTCTCGCCCCCAAAATTACCCACCATCTCTTTCGCACACTTGCACTTATGACCCTATCTCGCTCTAATGAATCTTTCACTTTTTCCTTACAATTGCTTTAAAGGTCAGTTTTTGAACTTTTTCGGCGTTCTAAAGAAGCTATTGTCTTATGTTCGTATGAATATTGATGTGAATGTATTTGTGTGTGATATACCTACACACAAAAATGTGAGGCTTAAAGAAAAACGTTGCGTTTTTTTCGTAAATCAACAAATTGACAATAAAGTGATGTGACTTCCTCATACATATCGGCACTGCGATATAGCAAATGTTGTCAAGATTTTCAGTACAATGTCACAAGGGCATGTTTTAGATCAAAGCCTCTGGTTATTGTCATTGTATTAATTGAAATAAAATTATTTTGCTTTGGTAAAAATACATATTGTTATTTTAATTAAGCTCACTAAATAGTAAAATACGCCATCATACATAGCGGGAGTTACTAGTAGATATCTTGGGAGTCTTGGGACATCTTACACAAATCGACCTAGTCCCACGGTAAGCTCAAATTAAGGCTTGTGATGTGATTTTTTTTGTTGTATAATAGCGTGTGGGGTATTAATAGAAAGGTCTTTGAAAATGATATGAAGGTTTATAAATCTCATGTTTATTTAAGCAAATCGTTTTCCAGATATCAGCTCTCAAAGTCTGAAAAATGTGCCCCCCTCTATTTTTTAAACTTCGCGAAATAAAATAAAAAAAAATGTTATGCTTATTAATAAACTCTATCAATGATTTTTGGTTTGATTAAATTATCTCCTATAGTTTTTGAGGTAGGTTGATTTAACTGTATTTTTTAATAATAAATTGATAATGGTTCGGAACCCTTCGTACGCGAGTCCGACTCGCACTTGGCCTTTTTTTTGTCAGACACATTTTTGTAGAACAATAAAACTCCCTAAGAAATTAAGGGAAATTGTAGTTAAATATTATTTACTACCTACTTTTGTTGTACCTACTTATAAAAAAAATACCCCCGTTTTAGATACCTACAAAAGATTTGGTGGATATGTTAACCTGCTTAGTTTAAAAATTATGAAATTACGTATAATAAATATTAATTTCAGATTTTTTGAATTGAGTAGGTACTAGTTTTCTCTATTTAATTTTTTTACAGCATATTTTCTTCATCATTATCATAATCTTAGCCATTAGACGTCCACTGCCTGCAACATAATTTTAGAAATAAAGTACCGGCCAAGAGCATGTCGGGCCATGCTCAGTGTAGCGTTCCGTAGTTATTCAAAAAAATAATTTTATATTAAAGTATTCTATAGTCTTAATTTTTTTTTTTCATAGTTATTTTTCGGGCCTACAGATCAAAAGTTAGATGCAGGGGGACAAATAACTTTTTTTCTTTTGAAGTGATTTTCTCCGAAAATATTGACTTAAGAAAAAACAATATTTTGGATCCCTTAATATTTTCTAAAGACCTATTCAACGATACCCTACACTATGTGATTACAGCAAAATAAAAAAAATCGCCATTTTACCTACTACTAGGGGAGGTACAGTAAATAAAAAACGTGGTTTATCACTTTTCGACTTTATTACCTCTGAATAGAGTCGAAAAGTCAAATTCAAATGATTCTTTATTCAAATTAAGGTGCATACAGACCAAAAGAGCATTCGCTGTTCTATCCCCCTACTCTACGAAATTCGATCGTTACACGAAACGTGATTCGTTGATTTCGTAGAGTGGGGGATAGAACAGCGAATGCTCTTTTGGTCTGCATGCACCTTTAGAATAGCAACAAACTCTTTTGAATGTTCTAAGTATTAAAACTACTTCCGGTTCTAACCCTAACTAACATGCATTAAAAAAACATAAAATTTATTTGAAATATAATAATAATAACAAGAGATGTAAAGTCTCTAAAAAGTCAGAACATTTATATGTAATAATTTATAGAGAAGTAAAGGAAAAGTGGTAGACCTAATTTTTTGTTGACTATACCATTATAATTTTTCTACATTTTACTCTACCTACCAATTTGTCGGCTTGATTAATACGTAAATTGCAAATTTCTAGTACTAACGACCGCTGAGCTACGCTGTGGCTGGACACACGGACATGGTGAACCTATAAGGGTTAATTATCGTTACAAATCTGACTAAAATGAAGTTTTATTTCTAATTTTCACGCTAATTGTGTGTTCCTAAAATCGAAAAAGCTCAACACCCCATTTGAAAGTCATTGAGAAATTTTTAGTGTAGGACCTACACCTTGGACTAAAGTTTCGTTAAATCTTCAAATGCAATATTTCCTAATCCCTGTACCATGAAACGGTCCTCTGTACCACGGTCTCCACCGCTCTCGTACTGTTATTATGAATGCTGGTTATAGCAGCTGAGTAACGAAATGTATAACATGGATACGCCATGAAATCATTGGGTTAGAGGAACAACCAACTATTTCCTTGAAGTTGGTTTTGACAAATAGTATTTTATGCCAATGGTATAGAAAACTATTTTCTGAAAGATGTTTTACCAAAATTATTGGTTCTGCCTCTAAACCTGCAAAATATTATTAAAATGTTTTTTTTTTTGTCAAAGCAAAAATAGTGCGTACCTACAGTTATTTATAAATGTATGTGGATTCATATGGACCTTGATAATAGCATTGTAATTCTTTTTACAATTTTGGTCTTATATCGAAGGAAAAATAATGACGTACATAATTTTATGTCAAATTAAATGAAATTTATGAACAATTAGGAAGATCAAAATAAGAATGATGAATTAAATTACATCGTGATTACATCTTTTCTAACGGGTTCTGTCTTGATTTGTCGGCGTCCGTAGGCTAGTTAATAGTGACCTACGAAGCTGGAGGTTCCGGGCTCAAATCCCATATGTATTTAATAGGTCGATACTTTCCCATATAGATCCCAAGATATATTATACCTAATAGGCAGATACTTTTTGGATACTTAAATACATAGACAACCATAACCAAGGAACTACTTAATCTTTGTGATAAATAAATACACAAATAATGCCCTCGCCGGGAATTGAACCAGAAACCTCCGGAACCAGGGTCACTACCAACGTAGGCTGACGAATTATGAGATGAGGATCAGCCTCAGGCCATCAGCCCAATAAAACGTAGAGCAGAGGGCCTAGTGTAAGCAGTGGCGTAGCGTGCCTTGTCGGGGCCCCGTATAAAAATTTTTTGGAGGCCCTTATATGGAGGTAATATAAATTAGAAAGTTTTTATTCTTTTTCCTTCCACACTTTGGGGGCCCCCGTGGCCCGGGGGCCCCGTATAATTGATACGGCAGATACGGCAGTAGCTACGCCCCTGAGTGTAGGTAATCACTACATAGTATAAAATAAAGTCTTTTTCTGTCCCTATGTCCCTTTGTACGTAAATCTTTAAAACTACGCAACGGATTTTGATGAGATTTTTTTTTGTAGGTAGAGTAATTCAAGAGGAAGGTTTTTATGTAGGTATAATACCCGTGCGAAGCCGGGGCGGGTCGCTAGTAACTTATAAAAAACGTCTCGATCGCGTTCACGTTTTTCATCGCCATTTCATACAAATGACGATGAAAACGTAAACGCGATCGAGACGTTTTTTATGAGTTATTACCTGCGATCATATACATATAACATGAACGTCTAAGGCCAGCTCAAAAATGCCCCCAAAACCAATTGTTCAATTGTGCCAAGCTGGGCAGGACATAACGCTTTTCGTGACACCGCGCATATTTACTTCGGCGCAACATCTTTGACAAAAGTATATTGAATATAGCCAATCAAAACTTTGATGGACCAATCACAACTATTTTTAAACGGCGGTTTGAGTTTTTATAGGTTGACATTCAAATTCATTGCCGTGATGCATTGATCAGGGACACTTGTGAACTAAACTTCAGGACCGTTTTTGAAAAGCAATTTAGTATGGCGTGCGGCTTCCATGTTTTATTTGTTCGTAGGTTATTACCTACACTAGGCCCTCAGAGCGTGTCCACGTTATGTGAACGCGCGTCGTGTGTGGTCGCTCCACTTCGGGCACATTTTACACGTTTTCCTACCGCACCGCATTCCGGCTAGGAAACCTATTACTGCCGCGAATTTACTGTACGTATTGCTTTTTACTTATCTTGTGCGGTAAGGAAGGAGTCTGGTACTAAGGCGTGCCTATACGTTTGATGTGCCTTCATTTATTGAACAAACTCTCATAGTGTGAATTAAGGTTTTTCACGTCTCAGAAATGAAGCTTTATCAAGTTTTTACTTTTCGAAAAAAAGTCGGTATCGTACTGCGAAAAGAGCGTGCTATGTAAAACTGTACTAATTTTAGTACAGATGGTGCCTTTTTTAGGCTCTAGTGCGAGAAGTGTGTCATTTTACGTCAGGTCCAAAACTTTGGAGGGCCATCTGCACTAAAAAAACGTCGTACGAGTAACGAGAGTTACCTGAGTGGTTCTTCTCAGGAATGGTGTAGGGTTTGAACCAGTAGTAGATTTTTTTTTCTCTCTCTTGATAATGTTAGACGATTCGAAAATGCGTATTAATAAGCTTACTTGAATAAAGAATAGCTCAACTTTGACTTTGAGACACGTGCAAAAACGAAATGCGTAACTCGTGTCGATTTAAAACACTCCCTATAAATTTCATGTTTTTCGCACTTGTGTCGTAATGTAGTAGGTATTTTAACAAAGTTCAAAAAAGGAGGAGCTTCTCAATTTGATTGTTTTTTTTTATTGTGTTGTTACTCAATATCTCCGAGAATCATGAACCGATTTAATTTGTTTCTTAAATCTAATATAGTCCCGACTGTGTATGTTATAATATTTATACTGGGTGAAATCAAATTGGTGATACTAAATAATATTTTCTGAATCTACTCATGACTACAGCCAACTTTTACTATGGCACCATCTTCGAAAACATCACTTCAAAATCTTCATCTCCATACAAATTATGAAACCAACTTTTGCTATAATTAATTAATATGTACCTATCCATTTCTCCATACTGATTCCTTACAAATTTGTATACATATTAATGAACTCGATACCAGAATTAACAATTTTTTTCTGCCAAATTCGATATAAGTCCCATAGTAAAAGTTGATCGTAATCACGAATAGATCCAGAAAATATTATTTTGTATTACCAATTTGATTTCACCCTGTATGGTCAAAGATGGATGGTTGGCTCTAACTCTAATGTAGCACCAAGTTAGGGTCTAATGGTGGGATCTTAGAGAGATTGGTTAAATTAGGTTACGATTTTTGTTGATTTGATGATTATGGATTATTCTGTTTTTACAGTTAGAAAAAAATCCTGCTAAACTAATATACTTACTCTAAACCAGCTTATTTGTGGAAGAAGTCAGCAAATTCAAATTTTGTATGGAAACCTGACTAATCGCGCCAACATAAAAAAAAAAGATTTCTTTTTTGAAAAAAAAAAGATGTCAATTTCATTAGAAAAGCAGTAGAAGTAACATTTTAGTGTGGCTGAACGCCATGATCCCGTACCAATTAATTTTATTTTCATACGTATTTAACTAAAACGTTATAATCAATATCATTTTATTTAGACTATTAAAACATATCGAACTGTCTAAATAAAATAACATTGAATATGTCTACAGTAAGTACTTACATAATTTTCATATTAAAGTCCATAACTTTGATACACTACCGGCGCCATAAAAGTCAGTACAAAATTAAAAAAGTAAAAAACAAACGGAAGGAAATTCAAATAACGAATCGGACAAACGCGCTACAGTTTCCAAATTATCACAATCATCTACAACTGCCGGTATTTGCCGAACGCTCACGATGTTTGACGAACGAATGTGTCAGAAACATTTGCACTCGTCATAGACTCTATACCCCTAATAATAAGGTTCAGTATAATGTTCAAAGAGTGCACAGTTCGGTGTACGCGTAACGAGCATGATCGGGTTAAAATCTATGTACAATATTGACTTTTTCGTACAATTCGTACA